>JAODAL010029393.1:0-51652 GCA_025379985.1 Phyllomedusa bahiana
CCTTTTCCGGCATTTTTTAATTTGTGGGTCAGACGGGTTTAATGGTCATTCTGCGGTACAGGACAGAATAGTAAATGCCCAGTTCACTAAAATGGTGGTTGAAAGACTCCTTTTTCTGGCACTTTTTAATCTGGGTCATACAGGTTGGGGCTCATGCTTGGCCAGGACAGGTATAGTCAATGTCCAGTTCAACTAAAATGGTGGTTGAAAGACTCCTTTTCCCGAAACTTTTTAATCTGGGGTCATGCGGGTTTGGGGCTCATGCTGCTTCCGGGACGGGGATATTCAATGTCCAGTTCAAGTAAAATGATGGTTCAAATCATACTGCCTTCTGGCACTTTTTAATTTGTGGGTGATGCAGGTTTTAAAGGGTCATGCTGTGGTACAAGACAGGGATAGTGAATGGGTTGTGTGATTTTTTTTCTGTGGCTTTTATAACCTAAGTGTGTTGCCTAAGATGTAGCACGTATCCCATTTGACTGTTGTGGATTTAATTTCCAGCTTCTCCACCCTGTTGGGTGTAAAATGAAGGTGTTGTTGCTCTCCCATAGACTTTAATGGTCATCGCTCATAATCGACTACCGACTATCGTATCTGTCGATGATGGCCGACTATCGACTATCGACCGATGTCGATGGCCAACGTAATCGCTCAACACTACCCACGTCCAGTGATTGTCAAATACTTGGACTTTAATGACAACGTCAGCATCTTCCAAGCCTTTAAAAATCTCAAGCAGGCACTGGAAATAAAGGGACATAAGTTTCTTATATTTGGAGATTCCTCTGTGGAGCTGGCCAAGCGACGTCGAGCTTTCTCATCACTGTGCTCGGCCCTCTACCGCCAACACATTAAGTTCGCCCTTACCTATCCGGCTACTCTGCGAATCTATCACCCAGATGGATCCCGGGTCAGCCTTCACATCCCCAAAAAGAATCTTCATGGACTCTGAGAACACCTTTTTAAAATCTACAGCGGAGATAGTGGAGGTCTTTTCCCAAGTTTTCTATCCTAAAAGAAGAGCAAGCTCCAGAGACTGGTCAGAGATTTAAAACCGCCTAAATCACCTCCTCTGGGAGATGTTTCCCCTTTTAAGGAACAACGCTCCCGTTCTGCTTGGCGTTGGGGGACTCTCAGGAACTGAACATTCTCTGCAACCGGTATCCTTGTTCATTGGGCAGTTCCCCCTTTGTTAACTTGTCGTTTTGCTAAAGTATTTTTTTCTTTTTTGGATGAGTCCTGCTTACTCACTGGTTGAACTTGTTGTTACGGTCTAAATTTATATATGTCAGTTTAATGATATATTTGACTACCTCTATAGCCCTTCCTAAACAAAAATGCCTTACCATTAGGGCCCCGGGGGGGGGCCCATTTGCACTATTTGCCTTACTTGTATTTTTCTCTCTACATGTTGGGAAAGAAAGGAAGTCCCAATAGCACATTGGCATTGGCGGTATGTTTGGTTTTTTGGCTTCCGCCCCAATGGTGCTTTTTTTTTTTTTCTGTTCTGTTTCGGTACCTTCTTTTTTTTTGTCTGTATGTGTTTAGTAGGTCTGATGCAGTGCTGTGGGATGCGTCAGGGGTCTTCTCTCCCTGGGGTGAGTCCATTTCCTCATTCACTTGTTGTGCTATAATTCTTTGTTGCTTATCTTTATACAACTAACATCATGGAATGTTAAGGGACTGCGGTCTCCTTCTAAGAGAATTATGATTCTACGTCACCTCAAAAAATTAAAAACAGACATCGCCCTAATCAGGAAACTCACTTGGTTTTAGATTTCAGTAGGCTTAAGCGCCTTTGGGGGGGCTCGGTTTCTGGGCTCTCCATCTATTAATAGAAAAATGGTGTAATTACCTCATCCATAAAAATCTCTCTTATTCTCTTGTTAGCTCCACCCATGATAGTGAGGGCCGCTGGAATCATGTATCCTTGAAAGTCTCAGGGGAAGTTATTTCCATTTTAAAATTATCTACGGTCCTCATGCCAACCAAGGTCTTTCTATAAAACCCCAAAACCATTTTTATCTATTGACCCTGTACCTCTTAAAATTGTGGGAGGGATTTTAACCTGGTGGTTAATTCCCAGGAAGATAGAAATCTTCCATGATAGCTCTCCCCGTATTCGCTATCCCATGAACCCCCACATTTGGCTAATTTATCTCCGACTCTCATTTGTTGATAGTGGAGTCTCTTCATCCTGATGGAAGGGACTATTCCTTTTTTTCCCATCCTCACAATTCAGAGTCCCGTATTTAATAATCCTACTCTCTCCCCAAGCCATGCAAAGGGTGGACTCTGTGATATTAAGGATTTAGTTATTTTAGATCAAACTGTCAGCTGCTGCCCAAGGGTACAGATTTACCCCTGGAGATTCCCGTCTTACCTGTTTGGGGACGAGGACTTTGCTAATATCCTCCGAGGGGGTGGCTGCAATTTTTACAAGACAACCCGGAGGATAGGACGGAGCCGTCTTACTTTGGGAACACTAAAGCGTCATTAGAGGCCACTTGATTGCCTACACTAACACCCGTGGGGAAAATGGTTGCGGATCAAATTAGATTGTTGAGTGAGAAGCTTAGGCAATCTTACACTGATTTTTCTCTCCAACCCAACTCTCAGCCAAACTCCAAGGGCAAACCTAAAAAAGAGTTGAGGCTGGCTGGAGTATTTTAGAGGTGTCCCGGCGGTCCCGGATTCAGCTAAATTATTCAGGTTTGGGGAACAAAGCGGGGCGGCTTTTAGCCAATTTTGCTAAGGGAATTAACTCTGGATCCAATATCTATGGATTGAAGGACTCATGCGGGAATATGCAATATTCTACTACTGCTACGCGAGTTCTATGACCATTTATATTCACCAGAAACCTCCGAGGACAGGGACCCCTCAGACTGGCTTGGCCGTCTGTCTCTCCCCTCCCTTTCTGAGGCAGATAGGGATATACCTTAACCAACCCGTCCAAAATGAAAAATCTCCCAGGGTTATGAAGAACTTGGGTAATAATAAAGCCCCAGGTCCCGATGGCTTCTCAGGAGAATTCTACAAGATTTTTAATTCTGAAGTCACACCCCTTCTAACCACCGTCTCTAGTCTATTCCTGACTAACACTCCCATCCCGCAACATATGAACACAGCGTTTATAAAAGTTTTACCAAAGCCAGGGGAAAGGGCGTGTCTTCTCCCCTCCTCGTACCCCGCCAATTTCATTAATAAATGTTGACTTAAAAAATCATTTCTAAGGTGTTGGGAGACAGGCTGGCCACTCTTCTTCCCCGTCTCATTAGCCTCACAGACGGGATTCGTTAAGGGCAGAGCAGCCGTCTCTAATATTCGTAAAGTCATTACTGTTCTGGATGAGATCAAATGCAATCCAGGGCTTCATCCATCTCCAGCTGTCCTGTCCATTGATGCAGAAAAAGAGTTCGACAGGGTCAGCTGGAGATGGCTGGGGGCAGTGATGGACGAATTCGGATTCCAAGGAGCCTTCCGTCCTTATATCTCTTCACTATATACCAATCCCCGCACCCAGATCTATACCCCGGGTATTCTTTCTAGGGCCATTCATTTGGGGAGAGGCACTCGCCAGGGATGCCCATTATCCCCACTACTGTTCAATTTGGCCATAGAGCCGCTCTCCAGAGCCCTGGCCGCTAATCCAGATCTACTGGGCATTAATATCGGTTCATCCAATATTAAGGTCTCCTTATTTGCTGATGACCTTCTGATTTATCTATCTGACCCACTGGTGGAGGTTACGATAGCTTTAGATCTTTTACATGAGTTTGGCCTTTTCTCGGGCTTCAAGGTCAATGTTTCTAAGTCAGAATTGTTGGATCTCTCCCCTGCTCATTCACCTTCTTCACATCGACTTCGCAATTTACCTGTAATGGTGCAGCGCTGATAAACGTATGCCGAGGCGCCGAGCGCTGACATCCGGGTGTGGATCCACTGTGATCACCGCAGGCGAAGTGGTAGCTGGAGGAACACACCAGGGCGCGGAGTCTAAGGGGCCCCTGGTCTTCGCCAGAGCCCGCCGCAAAGCGGGATGGACTTGGCTGCGGGACCCCAGGTCGCTACCCCCTGACGTGGCTACCTGCGGTGACAGCCGAGGTGCAGGACAGGAACACAGGAACATAGGAGAACATAAGCAGGGCAGGTAAAACGTACTCAGGAACACAGCAGGATACAGGAGGGATAAACGTACACATAACACCATAGGATACGGCAGGAACTGGACGGGTAACACGACAGGTACAGACCAGGAACAGGTGCCAAGGCAGGACACAGGGCAGGTGCAGAGACATAAGACAAGACAACAGGAGACAGACAGACAGAAGGTCAGGAGCTCAGATGACAAGAGACTGGACCAGCATCTCCAGGGTTAAGTCCAGAGATACTGGCAGGAGCTCAAGACTGACACAACCAGACACAGCAAGAGGCTGTAACAGACTGCAATGAACTGACCCAGAGTAGAGACAAGAACTTCCTCTTATAGCCAGAGGTCAGGGGTGAAGAGGAAGGTGCACAGAACAGGAAACTATAAATAGGCAGGAAGCTGCCACGCGCACGCCTAAGAATAAGAAGGCACAGTGTACAGACAGGACCCAGGAAGCAACAAGACTGGACATGACAGGCAAGTACATAGCAGAACACAGGCTGCCGGGACCCCTGCACCGGGAGCCCCAGCAGAGACATGGCAGGCACGGACAGGCCGACGGTCCAAGGCAGGGCCCGCGGCATGAAATGTGACAGTTACCCCCCCTCAAAGCCCCCTTCTCCCCCCCAAATCACAGAATGGCATTCTACATAGGCCAGGGGCCCGCAACTTCTATGGGGGCAACCCCAAAACCAAGTACAGGCTGTATAATAGCCAGTATAGGGAAAACCTAGAAAAAGGAGGTGCATGGAGGACAAACGGGGCACTAGGCAAAATGGGGGGGGGACTCAGGGCGGGACCATGAGCTAGACAACAGACGGACGCCCTCAGCGGGACCATGAGCTAGACAACAGACGGACGCTCTGGACTGGACCATGAGCTAGACAACAGACGGACGCTCTGGGCTGGACCATGAGCTAGACAACAGACGGACGCTCTGGGCTGGACCAGGAGCAAGACAACAGACGGACGCTCTGGGCTGGACCATGAGCACGACAACAGACGGACGCTGTGGGCTGGACCATGAGCCAGACAACAGACGGACGCTCTGGGCTGGACCATGAGCTAGACAACAGACGGACGCTCTGGGCTGGACCATGAGCTAGACAACAGAAGGACGCTCTGGGCTGGACCATGAGCTAGACAACAGAGGACGCTCTGGGCTGGACCATGAGCTAGACAACATACGGACGCTCTGGTCTGGACCATGCGCTAGACAACAGACGGACGCTCTGGGCTGGACCATGAGCTAGACAACAGACGGACGCTCTAGGCTGGACCATGAGCTAGGCCAAACGGATGCTCTGGGCTGGACCATGAGCTAGGCCAATCGGATGCTCTGGGCTGGACCATGAGCCAGCAGGCAACGGGTGCAGACGCTCTGGGCGAACCATGAACCAGCAGGCAACGGGTGCAGATGCTCTGCACGAACCATGAGCCTGCAGACAGACAGACACTCTAGACGAGGGTAGGGTCACCCCGGCGGAATCCATGGTCAGTTCATACTGTAACGGTGCGGCGCTGATAAACGTATGCCGAGGCGCCGACGGCTGACATCCGGGTGAGGATCCACTGTGATCACCGCAGGCGAGGTGGTAGCTGGAGGACCACGCCAGGGAGCGGAGTCTAAGGGGCCCCTGGTCTTCGCTAGAGCACGCCGCAAAGCGGGATGGACTTGGCTGCGGGACCCCCCAGGTCGCTACCCCTGACGTGGCTACCTGCGGTGACAGCCGAGTTGCAGGACAGGACCACAGGAACCTAGGAGAACATAAGCAGGGCAGGTAAAACGTACTCAGTAACACAGCAGGATCCAGGAGGGATAAACGTACACATAACACTATAGGATACGGCAGGAACTGGACGGGTAACACAACAGGTACAGACCAGGAACAGGTGCCAAGGCAGGACACAGGGCAGTTGCAGAGACATAAGACAAGACAACAGGAGACGGACAGACAGAAGGTCAGGAGCTCAGATGACAAGAGACTGGACCAGCCTCTCCTGGCTTTAGTCCAGAGATATTGGCAGGAGCTCAAGACTGACACAACCAGACACAGCAAGAGGCTGTAACAGACTGCAATGAACTGACACAGAGTAGAGACAAGAACTTCCTCTTATAGCCAGAGGTCAGGGGTGAAGAGGAAGGTGCACAGAACAGGAAACTATAAATAGGCAGGAAGCTGCCGCGCGCACGCCTAAGGAGGCACAGTGCACAGACAGGACCCAGGAAGCAACAAGACTGGACAGGACAGGCAAGTAAATAGCATAACACAGGGAGCCCCAGCAGAGACATGGCAGGCACGGACAGGCCGACGGTCCAAGGCAGGGACCGCGGCATGAACCGTGACATTACCTATATCCCTGGCGGGTGCCTCCATCAAGTATCTGGCAATAAATATCGGTAAGTCCCCTGAGTCCATTTATCACCTCAACTACCCCCCTCTGTTCCTCAAAATTGGTAAGGAACTAGAACGATGGATGTTTCTTCCGCTCCCCTTACTCGCTAAGGCTCAGCTTCTCAAGATGATGACGTTCCCAAAAATACTATATTTGTTACAAACAATCCCCTTATTGCTTAGACATAAAGATGTCCACCAACTTTATACCGCTTTCACTTCTTTCCTATGGAATAAAAAACGCCCCCGGATAGCCCTAGCGAAACTGATCCTCCCAAAGGATAGGGGGGGAGGCTGAATTTGCCGGATCTGAGGTTGTATAATCTAGCCAGCCCCCTGCGTCACGGATCCGGTTGGGTTAAAAAGTCTTCCAGATATTCCAATCTCTCTACTGAGGCGACACTGGTTCACCCATGGACGCTTCCAGGCCTTCTTCATACCAAATATTCTGCTCTTCCTAAGGTGGTGAAACATAGCCTCATTGTGAGGGAGACAATTGGAGCCTGGAAGGCCTGTAGAACCCTGTTTTCTCTGCCCTACAAGACCAGTAGATATCTTCCTATCTATGGACACCCAGAATTTAAACCTGGCCTTGATAATCCCCAATTTAAAGTCTGGAGGAGTAAGGGGATTTTAACTATTTCCCAGCTTATTCACCCTTCCCACCAATGGATTTACTCTCTCTCAGAATTATCTCAAAAATATACCTTGCCACCATCGCATTTTTTGGCTTACTCCCAAATAGTGAGTTTTTATAGAAGTAAGGACATGAAGCCGTCTCATTTTCAATTGAATGCTTTTGATAATGTTATAGGCCCTACTTCAACAGACCACTCTCTATCAGCGCTATATGCTGGTCTTCGTAGGGGTTCAGAAGACGAGGGGCCTTGCAGGATTTTTGCTAAGTGGGAGAAGGTCTACCCTAACCAGGAGATCTCTACTACAATTCTCCAGGGATGGCTGAAGATCCATAAATATATAGTTAATGAGAAGTGGAGGGACACGTTCTTTAGAATTGCCCATTCCGCAATTTACGGCTTTAATATTCCCCCCATCCAGCTTGTCCAGACCGTTTGACGTCCTGCCCCAAGTGTGGCACCCCCCGCACAGATTTTGTCCATAGTATATGGACCTGTGTGGAAACCATCAAGTTCTGGGAGACAGTCATACAAACTCTGACTTTTAAGTTTTGGTGTCATTTAACTTTAGAGCCAACACAGCTCCTGTTCCATAATTTACCACAACATTTTAGGAACCACCCACTTCTGCATATATTTTTATTAGCGGCTAAAAGAAGCCTCCTGGCCAAATGGTTGGAACCAACTGTCCCTACATTGCAGGAAGTGATCCAGGTGGTCAAACATCATCTGGAAATCGACATCATCAGGACTAAGGAAACCCAATGCTCGAAATTTTTCAAGAAATGGCAGGAGTTTATAGGTAACTTTTACACCCCCCAGGAGATCAAGGAGATCATGCAGCCTTTTGTTTACACCTCCTGGTATCTCTCCTCTCGACTAGCGGGCACTCTGTGGGCTTTGGCTGTCCGTATCCCATAACATGGGAGCTTTACCTCAGCCATATCCTGACACCATGCCCTGGTTACTCCCTTGGTAACTGTGCGTCAGAGTTGGGGGGGAATTTGTCCTCTATCTATTTCACTTCCTCGGGTGTTGTGGGATGAGGGCCGTGTGACGATTTCGCAGCATTGCACCAACTCAGTATTTGTTTTCACCCTTTATCCCAGACCTTACTTGATTACATAGGTGTATGTGATTATGTCTCTTATACATAACTGCATATGGGTACCACTGTTTTGTGTTGTTTTGTTTTGTTTGTTTTTTTGGAGGCGGGGTTTACTTTTTAATTATTTTTTGTTTTATTTCTTTAGTGAAGATGGAGCCGTCTTTTGCTTCATCCTTATTATTATGATGTCAAAGTATGTCATTAGTGCTATTTTGTACTTTCATTGCTTAGTACTTTTCTTATTTGTACTAATGATGCCTTATATTATTTCTTTGTGTATCAAGTGGTATCTCATCTATTGGACAGTTATTGTATGTTTTCGTTATTGTAAAATTTAATAAAAATTATGTTTACAAGAACTGACCTGTCAGCGCCAACGTACATACATGTTGCCCTAGATGTCTATGTATGACATCTTAGAGCAATGTAAAATTCTGTACAGATCCATAATACACATGTGCACATAAGGCATAAAATAAAAACAACCATTGGAGTAAATAAAAAAAGCCCAATAAAAAGGTCAAACTGGGCTACCCATTATGGTGCCAGGTTCTTCTGTTTCCCCTACACACCTTTTTCTTGATTTTCAGACCAATTCCCCACGCTCTTCTTTGTGATTAGAGAGCATAGGTTTTGTATCCAATATCATAACAAATGGGATAAACTAGGCCTAGAGCACCTCTCCAATGACCAAGTGGAATTCGTTTAGAATTTCAGGAAAACTTCGGTTCGGAACGAAGTCGAAGTTTGGGGTACTTCACGCGAACGAAGTGTGCTTTTGATTGATAAAATGGCTGCGAGCACATGGCGTTACATGGGGCAAAGAACTCTGGAAAGAAGAAGGGCATAGCCTACATGACATGTGCAGAGATGAAGCCAATCAAAAGACCCGGGGGGAAATTTTGTGGGCGTCACCCCATATATAAGTGGGCGGGGGACGCGGGAGCTTTGTTTTCCCCCTTCACTTTTTCGATTTGGGGGAAATGTCTGACATGGCTGCTAATGATTCTCTTTCTAAAAAAACTCATTTTTTTTACAGGATTTTTGGGGGGGTGTCACAGCTTGTCTAGGGATGCTTCTCTTAAAGTTCTATTTCCCGTTTTGTGGGGGTATTGGAACTGAAGTCCATGTGTGTTTCCAAAAGCAGGGTTTATATACATTTTAATGCTATTGCTTTACAGCACATTGAATAAACCAAAAAGGTTTTTCTAAGCCTGTTCCTGTTGTATTCATTTAAAGAAACAGCGTTTTTACAATCCAAATACCACTTATTTTTGGTTGCTCAATTCTTTTGCGCAATTTACATCCAGGGGTTTTAAATTTAAACGTTGTTCGGTGTTGGGGGTGACTAAAGAAAAAACCCACTTTTACATCGCCAAAAAAAAGGGCATTTTGCCCCGTAGCATAATGCACCCAAAAAAAGGGGTATTTCGGGGAAATTTTTTTTTTTTCTTTACCGTAAAATTTATGCCATTGTAAAACGCTACAAAGTGGTAGTTTTTGGGTTGCTCAAGGGTTTTGTGCAATTTACATCCCGGGGTTAATTAAGCAAATTTTTTGCTGTTGTGGTGACTAAAAAACCGTCTTTTTCATCGCCCAAAAAAAAATTTTGCCTGTAGCTTTTCACAACCCCCAAAGGTTAAAATTTCAAGTTTTTCTGTTTTTTCTTTTTCCGTAAAAAAACACGCCCTTGTAACACATACAAACTGGTAGTTTTTGGTTTTCTCAAAATTTTTTTGCACAATTTACATTTCCCGGGGTTAATTAAACATTGTTTGCTGTTGTGGGGGGACTTTTAAAAAAAAAACCGTCTTTTTTTATCGCCCAAAAAAAAAAAATTTTACCTGTAGCATAAACTTTAACCCAAGGTTTAATTACAACTTTTTTTCTTGCCCGGGGTACCGTTAAAAATACAAAGCCATGTAAAAACCCCTTCAAAGCTGGTTAGATTTTGGTTGCCCCAAATTTTTTTGGGGGCAATGTACATAGGGGGGTTAACTAAGGATTTTTCTGCAGTTGTACTTATTTTTAAAAAAAACTTTCTTTTTCACCAAACCCAAAGAAACAAAATTTTTTCCCGTAGATAAGTTCATATCCCAAGGTTAAATTTAAACCTGTTTGTTTCTTTTACTTCAGTAAAAAAACACAGTGTTTTTAAAAAGGCCCCATACAAGTAAATTTTTTCCCGGTCCCTTTTGGGAGCCCCAATTTTAAAATCCAAGGGTTTTCCCCAAGTTGTTACTGGGTTTTTGGGGTCAAATCAAGGGTGTATTTATCATTTTACAGATTTCTTCATCAAAAAAGGTCTGTACATTTTTGGGAAAAAACAGGGAAAGTCAGACCCGGGGGAAAGGGGGCAGGCTCTTCACCGGGGAAATGGCAGTGGGAAAAAATTTATGGAGCGGGCCCCGGTCGCAGCACAAAATGGGGGGGCGTTTGCAGCGGGGTTTATTCGGTGAGGCCCCAACTGCCGCTGTTTAAACTAGCGGCCGTGTGTTGTTTTTGCAACCCAATTTGGGTTTTTTTGATTTGGGTTTTCCCAGGTCATCCCCAAATTCCCCCAGAAAGACATCTTTCAACCCCCCCGCCAAGAGTCGGTTGGGGAAGTTTGACCAAAAAACCCTTTTGTTGGCATGGCCCGGGGGCAGGTTTCAAAGGGGCCCTCAACCCGTCCTCAACCCCCCTCTGTCCCGGTTCCCCCAGGGCCCGAAAAATCTTTCCATTGGTCTGGGTCAGCGCCACAAAAAAGCGAGGATGAACAATTTTGAGGAGGGGCGTCGCCCGCTTCCTTTTGGGAGCGGAAAAGGGAAAATTGGGGCCAATTTTCCCCTGCTTCTTGTAGTAGGCGGCAAAGTATAGATGTTGAGAGTGGCATGGGAGGTCATGTTGTGAGAGGTCAGCCTCTGCATACCAAGACTGGTGATGAGGACAGCAGTGACGATGAAACACAAATAGATGATGATGTAGCCGACCGCACTTGGGAGCCGGGTGAGGCAAGGGCTTCATCATCGTCAGGAGAAGAGGGCGTCAGCTTGCGCGTCAGGCAGCGGCGCAGCCAGAAAGTGGGTGGTGTGGCCGTGAGTCAGCAGGATAGCAGCAGTGTGAGGTCGGGAGCCAAGCAACCACGGGGTAAAAAACCCGCTTCGCAGGTCCAAGAAAGTAGCGGCACAGGGGCTCAGCGAGGCAGCGGCGGCAGTAGTCACTCAATGCGGAGCATTGGCGGTAAAATCAGCTACTCGGCAGTGTGGCAGTTCTTTGCTAAGACACTGGAGGAGCCGAATAAGGGTATATGTAGAATCTGTAGGCAGAAAGTGAAGCGTGGCCAGGGAGCTAACGTTGGCACCACGGCCCTGCGTCAACACATGCAGCGTCACCATCTGGTGTCCTGGGAGAAACGTGGCTCTGATGTGGTGGTCCATCCTGCTGCCACAGCAGCAGCAGCGCCCAGTGGCACGCATGCCATTGCAGCCAGTCAAGGCTCCACCACCTCTGCAGAAGGGAGCTGTTTCTCTTTGACATCATCTCCCGGTCCAGATGCTCCTGCTCCTCGCTACTCATGGCGCCAGCAGTCGTTCAGCGAGGCGATTGCAAAGAGACAACAATATGCGTCCAACCATCCAAAGGTGCAGAAGCTGACCGTGCTCCTGTCCAAGTTGTTGGTACTGCAGTCCCTCCCTTTCCAAATGGTGGACTCTGCACCGTTCAGAGAACTAATGGCTTGTGCCGAGCCGAGATGGAGAGTTCCAAGCCGTAATTTCTTTTCGGGAAACGAGAAATTCGCCCTTGGCTAGTCTTGTCATTCAAGTTCATTTTAAAGAATAGATTTAGCTAACATTCTTGTATTATCCAAAAGCAATGCTCTGTGAGTCAGAATATATTGCAACAAGGGTATATTCTGTATTGCAACACTGTATACTTTTTATAACAGGCTCATTCATGTTTTATGTTTATGTTTTATGTTTATGTTTCACGTGACATAGTCTTCAGTATCTAGGTTCTTTCAGTTGTGTTAACTTTAGTAAATGACGACTTCATAATAGTTCTCTTTGAAGATTGTTTCTGGTATAAAACAAAAAGCATATTACTTGCTGAAACCCATGTATTTTACTCTGTATTATCCGTGGGTCTACCATTGCATTTCTCGTCTGGCAATGGCGTTTGTTCAGGGCTGGGATTGATTTGGCAGTGAGTAAACAATCAGTTATTGAAGTTGAGGATAAAGAAAGAATCTCAGTGATTTTGACAAGGGCCAACTTGTAACGGCTAGACAACTTGATTGGTATGTCTCCAAAATGACAAGTTTTGAGGGTAATCCTGGTGTGCATTGATTGGTACTCACCAAAAATGGTCCAAAACTTTCGAAATAGCATTAGGGATATGGCTTACAAAGTTCACTGATGTGGGTGTGGCACTAAGGCTAATCTGTCTGGCCCCACACCACACGAAGGCTACTGTAGCACAAACTGTTAAAAAGTTAAAGGGAATGTGTCATCAAAAATGACTTATTGTTTAACTCACATTTTTATGTTAAACACATTTTTTAAGAATTTTCGGTAATATTTATTTTTAATTTTCCATATCATTTTAAAAATATTTTTTAAAAATTTCTTAGCCCTGCAGTTTTCATTTTGGGCCCACAAACCCAAATAACAGTCTGACATTTCTGCCCTATAGAAAAAAGTTTTTCGCATGTCTCATTTTAACAAAAGCAGGGTCAAACTGAAAGGAGACACCAGTGTGAATAAAATAACACAGAACCCCACCAGCCAAGAGGAGAAAAATCACACCCTTCACCCCCCCCCAAACCCTGCAGAGTGAATTTTTCCCTAGGTCACACAGCATGACTAAAAAAATTCCATTGAAGTCTATGGGACAGAAAAGTTTAAGCTCCTAGGGATGAAGCTGCTGTAAAGTATCTCTCTGACTGTTTTAAAAGCAGTGCAAACAAGGCTAGGGGCCCAAAGTAAAAAATGAGGACTTAAGAATTATTAAAAAATATAAAAAGTGATAGAAAATTAAAGAAATAAACCAAAAAATTCTTAAAAAAATTTTTTAACAAAAAAACGTGATTTTAAAAGAAATTTAATTTTTGATGACAATTCCCCTTTAATGTGGCTATTAGAGGGGGGCGGAATTTTCAAAAAATTCGATTCGGTCATTCGCCAAAATTTTCGAAAAATTCGTTTCTTTCCGAATTCTTGGCCCAAATCGCGTTAAAAAAGCGCTATTTCCAGGATGCACAGAGCCTGCGGGTGCTGTAGAACATTGTCCCCATGCTTAAATATGAGGGGGAGCTTGGTTTGGTCTTTTAAATACAATTTTGTTTTTTTAGTTGCACGCAGATGACTGCCGCCGCTCTTAGAATCGCTTCACTATAAAATTCCCGGGGCATTAAAGAGGGAAAAATGCCCAAAAAAAATTAACCCGGGAATGTAGCCTGTAAAGTATGCCAGCGAAAGGGGAAAAAAAACAAGCTGAGAGTCAGGTGGAACTTAGTGAAGAGTGGGGAGGTGACGGCGGCCCCCCAACAGCGATGGGTTTTGGCAGTGGCACAATGCATTCGGGGAGGTGGCAAAACACGAGGAAGCCACAGGTCAATGCTGGGGGAGGGGGTCACGGGGCACCCAGTTGGGTCAGGCAGGGGGCACAATGACATTTGGAGGGGCAAAACAGTATTAGGCCACAGAGTGGCACTGTAAGTGTGGAGGTCCGCGCAGCAGATGAGATCAGGCAGTGGCCCAATGAATTCGGAGGCGGCAAAACAGTATTGGGCAAGAGTGGCACAATCCCAGTGTGGAGGTCACCCCCCGGGGCAGAGTATGAATAAGGCAGTGGCACAATGCATTTGGAGGCGGCTAAAACACTATTGGGCCAAGAGTGGCAAAATCAACAGTGTAGGGTCAGGGGCGGCAGCAGTATGAGATAGAAAGTGGAAAATGCATTTGGAGGGGGCCCCAAAACAGTATTAGGCACAGAGTGTCACAATCACCGTGTGGGGCAAACAGCAGCGCATGAGGTCAGCGTGGCACAATGACATTTGGGGCGGCAAAAAGTATTAGGGAAAAAGGTGCACAATCACCAGTGTGGAGGTCCGACAGCAGCGCAAAATCAGGCGGTGGCCAATACATTCTGGGGTGGGAAAACAGGAGGAAGCCACAGAAGGGCCCAAAAAGACTGAGAGGGAGGGTCCGGTGGCACCCAGCATGAAGTCAGGCAGGGCTCAATGACACGAGTGGAGGGCAGGCGGAGTCACAGCAGAGTGGGTCAGAGAGGGACAATGACATTCTGGAGGTGGCAAAACAGGGGGAAAGCACGAGTGGCACAATGCTGGAGCGGGGGTTTCACGGGGCGGGGCAGCATGGGTCGGGCGGTGGACAATGAACAGTGTGGATGTCACGGCAACGCAAGCAGCGCATGAGGTCATAGGGGGGACAATGACAGAGTGTTGGGTGGGGGGCAAACCATTTCCCTGGTAAAGTGGTGGTGGGCAGTGGAAAAAAACTGTCAGCGTGTGTGGATCAGGGGGGGTGGCCCGGCATCAAAATAGGGGCTGAGGCAGGTAGTTTAAACCCAGACTGACCCCTGGCTTGGTGTGTGGAAATCCTGGCCGATCCCGCCTGATTCATCTTGAAAAAGGGTCAGTAGTTCCCAATTTCCCGGGACAAGGGGTTCCCTTGGGGTAACGAGGGCCCCCCGCCGCATAAACCCCCGCTCTGATGCCCACTACCGGGCCCCGGGAGGAAAAAGGCTTCCCCACTAAAAAATCGGAAAGTTGCGGCCCAACACCCGTTTGGCTGCCAGTAGCCCAGGATCTTCTAACTGGGGGGGCGAGTGTGTCCAAGTGGGCCCCAAAAACCTGTTGGTTCGGGGACTGCTCCGGGTCTGCTGCTGTGCTGGGACTCCCTCCCCCTGGGGGTGAAGGAATTTGTCTTCATGACCCCAGATTAGGTTACTACTGATGGAGTGGAAATGCCCTACCCCCCCCCTTCCCCCAGCAGCCGCGGCAGTATTTTCCGTGAGCGCTGAGGAACCCCCCCCGGGTCGCCTGTAGAGGGGGACGATGCCGACATAGGCAGAGGACAACTGATTACGGAGGATTTCCCTTTTGTTTTGAGTTTGTCTTCCCTTAAATTTAGCTGGGAAAAAGGCCCCCCATTTTGGCCCCCGGAAAACAGGGTCCAAAGGGTGGAGAGCCAGAAGTCACCCCTCTGCCGGATGCTGACTATTCGGCTGTCACTGCCAGGCAAATAAGCTGCTGCGGGCCTTCTGCCAAGGACTCCGAGGGGCCCCCCGCCTCCTTTTCCCCATGTTAGCCAGGGTGTTGGGGGGTCTCTGCCTCATTTCCTCATCTCCATCCACCCCTCCAAGCTGCTCCTGCCCCTCCTCTCTTTGTAACCTGGGTAAAAAATCCACTCATTTCACCGACAATGTTTGCTCCAATGTCTCCCCCCTCCCCCCGTTTTCCGTCCCCCGGGGGACTCATGTGGCCAGGTGTAGTCGCACGTCTCCAGTCCCCTTTGCCCAGACAGATTTTTCAGCATCTGTTCGGGACATGAAGCAGTGGAAAAGGGGATTTATTCACCCCGTAGTCCTGGCGATGAAAATAACGTCGCCTCCTCAATGGCCTAACAAACGGCAGGTGTCACGCATGAGTGCAATGGCTGACATAAAAGTTCTCAGGGGGTTTCTGCTCCCTGGTCATCAAAAAATCGTTAATGGCCCTTTCTCTGTTCATAACAGTCGGGTCCAACATGTGCAGGCTGGAATTCAGGGGGGAAACAATCGTATAGGTGTGTTGGGGAGGGCCGTTTGCCGCTGCAATTCGGGAGGGGTTCCTGGTTTGTTCAAAGGATAAAGTCCCCCATGCACAGTTTCCTGGCTTTTTTCAGAATTTTTTGGATCGGGGAAGATTCAGGCCTTTTCACAACCAGATTGCCCCCCGGCGCCATGCAGGGCGAACCTCCCTTCGGTGCAGGCGGACACCGTTCCTCCCATTGCCCGTCACCTTGTTCCCATTTGCGTTGGCGCGGGACGCCACAATCGATTTTTGGCATGAGGGAGCGTTCCTCCCCTGTGTGATTGTTCGCCGAGGCAAGCCCGGTGTAGAACTGGTGACACGCTGTGCCCCAAACTTGGTATGTTTGGAGCCGCACTTGTGGAGGCTGAGGTGGTTTTTTGGTGGGGAGGAGGAGGGGCAAATTGGCGCAGGTGAGAAGTTTGACAACGTGGGGAGGAAAAGCGGCGTCTCCTGTCCCAAATTTTTGGTGTCCCTGGGCTGGAAGCAATTCACCCCGTGGGGCCGGTAAAGGCATGTATGGCCCTGCCGTAGTTACAGTCCGAGTCCCCGTGCCCTGCACCTTGGAACAAACCGATAAGCTCAAGGACGAACCCAACCTTCTGTTTTCATATTATAAAAGTGTGGTACTGCCTTTTTGGAAAGAAATTACGGTTGGAAACTCTCCCTCCCCGGCTCGGCAAAGCCATTGTTCTTGAAGGGTGCGAGTCCCCTTTGGAAAAAAGGGAGGGACAGCAGTACCAACAATTGGCGGGCCGGTAGCGCGCATTAGGATTTTTGGCGCCATACTGTTGTCTCTTTGCAACGCCTCGCTGAAAAGACTGTGGGCGCCAGAGTGCCGGGCGGAGCATTGGGGCCCGGGGGATGATGTCAAAGAGAAAAAGTCCTTCTGCAAAGGGGGGGTGGAGCCCCCCTGAATGGCTGCAATGGATGCGTGCCCATGGCGTGCTGCTGCTGCTGTTGTGCGGGGCAGGAGGACCCCACATTGGCCACGTTTCTCCCCCGGCCCCCCGGTTGGTGCGCTGTGTGTTGGCAGGGCCGTTTTGGGGGCAACGTTCCTCCCCGGGGACGCTTTTTTGCTTACAGTTTTAATTCCCATATTGGCTCCCCGGTGTCTTTGCAAAGAACGCCACACCGCGAGTATCGGATTTTACCGCCAATGCCCCCCCTGAGTGATATGCCCCCGCTGCCTCGCTGAGCCCCCGTGCCCCCCTCTTTTTGGGCCTGCGAAGGGTTTTTTTACCCCATGGCCCCCCCTTGGCTCCCCCCGACCCAACTGCTGCTTCGCTGACTCCGGCCACCCCCCAACCCACTTGCTGGCCCCGCCACTGCCTTTAGCGCAAAGCTGAAAGCCCTCTTCTCCTGACGATGATGAAGCCCCCTTTCCTACCCCCGGGTCCCAAAATGGGTCGGCTTTTCCATCTTTTTTTTTTGTTTCTCGTACTGCTGTCCCCATCCCCCGGGATGGTTTTCAAGGCTGCCTCTCCACCCAACATGACCCCCCCCATGCCAAAATCTCCCATCTTTACTTTTCCGCCCCACTGCAGGAGCAGGGGGTATTGGCCCCATTTCTTCGCTGCCAAGTAGTGCTGTGCCCTCCTCAAATTGGTATCCTCGCATTAGTGGCGCTGAGCCCAGCCCATAGTAGATCCTGGTGGGGAACTTTATGGAAAGGCGGGGTTGAGGGGCAGGTGGGGCGCTGCCCCGCCCCGGGCCTTGCCAACTAAGGGTTGTGTCTGACTTCCCCCGAAACCTTGGTGGGGTTGTCGAGTCATCTGGGAGGAAGAGGTGACCCGTCAAACCAATAAGAAACCTTTTGGGTTCCCCCGAACAAACACAAGGCCCCTAGATGACGCGGCAGTTTTGTGGCCCCCACGGGGGTGACCCCCTGCTGCGCGTCCCTTGTTGCTGCAAATGGGGCCTGTTCCAGGAATTTTTGTGCCATGCCCCTAGCAGGTGCAGAGGGCCTGCGATTCTCTTCTGACATTCTGTTTGTTTTAAAATTAAGACACTGTTTGATGATGATATCTGTATATGATAAATTACACCCCGTTTTTGACTCCAAATGGGAAACCCAGTAACAAGTTGGGTAAACCCCTTTGGGTATAAAATTTCGTCCCCAAATGGCCAGGAAAATTTACTTTTAGTGCGTTTAAAAAACTGTGTGTTTTACTAAATGTAAAAGCCAAACAGGCTTAATTAACCCTTTGGACATGAATTAGGGTACAGGAAAAAAAAGATATATTTTGGCGTTGAAAAAGCGGTTTATTTTTGTCAGCCAAGCAAAAAAAAGCTTAATTTAAAACCCCCCGGGTGTAAAATTTCGCCAAAGAATTGAGCCGCAAAAAACTAGTAGCTTTGTAGCGTGTTAAATTGGTGTTTTCTACGCCACACAAAAAAAGAGATACGTTGTAAAATTTAAACCTTGCTTGTGAAATTGGCTACAGGAAAAATTTATATATTTTGGGGTTGAAAAATAAGGTTTATTTTTGTCAGCCAAACCAGCAAAACAACGTTTTAACCCTGGATGTAAATTGCGCAAAGAAAATTTGGGCAAAGTAGTAGCTTTGTGGTGTTACAATTTTCGTGTTTTTACGCCACCAAAAAGAGTACAGTTGTAATTAACCCTTTTTCTGTGAATTTGGTACGGGAAAAAAATTTTATATTTTTTCGTTGAAAAAAAACGGATTATTTTGTCGACACCAGCAAAACAACACTTAATTAACCTGGATGTAAATTTCGAAAAAAAATTGAGTCCCACAAACTAGTAGCTTTGTGGTGTTACAATTGCGGTTTTTTACGCCCCCAAAAAAGAGATACAGTTTTAATTAACCTTTGCTTTTGAATTAGGTATAGGAAAAATGTATTATTTTGCCCTTGAAAAAGCGGTTTATTTTTTTCGCCACCCCGCAAACAACGCTTAAATTTAACCTCGGATGTAAATTGCGCCAAAAAATTTAGCCCTCAAACTAGTAGCTTTGTAGGCCCTTTTCAATTGCGTGTTTTCTAGCCCCAAAAAAAAGAGTACAGTTGTAAATTAACCTTTGCTTTTGAATTAGGTACAGGAAAATTTATATATTTTGGCGTTTAAAAAGCGGTTTATTTTTTTTCACCCCAGCAAAACAAGCTTAAATTTAACCCCTGGATGTAAATTGGGCCCAAAAATTGAGCCCCACAAAACTAGTAGCTTTGTAGCGTGTTAAATTGGTGTTTTTTCGCCACACAAAAAAGGATACAGTTGTAATTAACCTTTGTTGTGAATTGGCTACAGGAAAAATTTTTATATTTTTGGGGTTTAAAAAGGCGGTTTTTTTTGTCAGCACACCCCGCAAACAAAGCTTAATTAACCCCCGGATTAAATTGCCGCCAAAGAATTGAGCCGCACAAAAATTAGTAGTTTGTAGCGGTTCAATTTCGTTTTTTTCTACCCAACAACAAAAGATACAGTTGTAATTAACCCTTGTTGTGATTTTGGTAAAGGAAAAATTTAAATATTTTGGCGTTGAAAAAACGGTTTATTTTTGTCAGCACACCAGCAAAACAACGCTTAATTTTAACCCCGGATGGGAATTTCGCCCAAAGAATTGAGCCGAAATATATTTGTAGCGTGTTACAATTGCGGTTTTCTACGCCAAGCAAAAAGAGATAATTGTAATTAACCTTTTGCTTGTGAATTGGTATAGGAAAAATTTATATATTTTGGCGTTGAAAAAGACGGTTTTTTTTTCAGCAACCAGCAAAACAACGCTTAAATTAAACCCCTGGATGTAAATTGCGCCAAAGAATTTAGCCCCACAAACTAGTAGCTTTGTAGCGTGTTACAATTGCGTGTTTTCTAGGCCCACAAACAAAAGTACAGTTTTAATTAACCCTTTTCTTTTTGAAATTTGGCATAGGAAAAAAATTTATTTATTTTGGGTTGAAAAGACGGTTTATTTTTTTCAGCACCAGCAAAACAAGCTTAAATTTTAAACCCTTTGGGGTAAATTGGCAAAAAAATTAGCCCCCCCCAAAAAGTAGCTTTGTAGGTGTTACATTGGTGTTTTTAGGCCCAAAACAACAAGGATAAAATTGTAAATTAACCCTTTTTTGTGAATTAGGGTAAAGGAAAAAATTTTTTATTTTGGCGTTTAAAAAGCGGTTTTTTTTTGTAAGCACACCAGCAAAAAAACGCTTAATTAACCCCAGGATGTAAATTGAGCCAAAAAATTGAGCCGACAAACTAGTAGCTTTGTAGCGTGTTACATTGCGTGTTTTCTACGCCCACAACAAGGAAAACGTTGTAAAATTAACCTTTGTTGTGAATTAGGCTCAGGAAAAAATTTTAATTTTGGCGTTGAAAAAGAGGTTTATTTTTGTCAGCAACCAGCAAAACAACGCTTAATTAAAAATGATGTAAAAATTTCGCCAAAGAAAATTTAGCCGCAAAACTAGTAGTTTGTGCGTGTTACAAATTTCGGGGTTTTTACCCACACAACAAGGATACAGTTGTAATTAACCTTTGCTTGTGAATTAGGTACAGGAAAAAAATTTTTATATTTTGGCGTTAAAAAGCGGTTTATTTTTGTCAGCACACCCGCAAAACAACGCTTAATTAACCCTGCATGTAAAATTTCGCCAAAAAATTGAGCCGCACAAATAGTAGTTTTTAGCGTGTTACATTGCGTGTTTTCTAGCACACAAAAAGAGATACAGTTGTAATTAACCTTTGTTGTGATTTAGGCTACAGGAAAAATTTATATATTTTGGCGTTGAAAAAGACGGTTTCTTGGGGTCAGCACAACGCAAAAAACGTTAATTAAACCCTGGAGTAAATTGCGCAATAGAATTGAGCAGCCAAAAAAAGAATTGGGGTTTTTTTTGTAAAAAAAAGCTGTTTCTTTAAATGAAAACAACAGGAACTGGCTTAGATCCCCTTGGATTTGAAAGTATATGCAGCTGCGTGGACAACTGGATTTCAGATCCAATCCCCCCAAAAAAATTTAAAAAAGAACATTAGAGGCCCGTTCTGAGACAAGCTGAGACACCCCCCAGAAATCGCTATATAAAAAAAATTCTTCAGAAGGCTATCAGCGCGGCGCACCTTCCCTGATGAGCACAGTGGAGGGTGTGAGTTCCCCGGGCGTGCCGGACTTATATGGCGGTGACGTCACAAATCCCCCCGGTCTCTGATTGGCTTCCTCTGCCAAAAGTATGCAGGCTATGCCCTTCTTCCCCCAAGTGCTTTGCCCCAGTAGCGCCATGTGTCGCAGCCCTTTTATCAATCAAAAAAACCACTTCGTTTCCCCAAGTACCCCAAAATTCGATCTTCCGAACGAAGTTTTCCTGAAATTCTAAACGAATTCCACTTCGTTAGAATCGATTCGCCCATCTCTACTGGCTATGATTGAAAGGTGCAACAACACACAGTGCATTGCAGCTTGCTGTGTATGGGGCTGTATGGCCACAGACTAGTTCGGGTGCCACATTGATTCCTGTTTACCACTGAACGCTCCTACAATGAGCAACTAGGCATCGAACTGGCCATGGAGCAATTAAGAAGCGGCCTAGAGGATAAATAAAAAAAGACAAGCTAACAGAGCTTAGATTCTGGCATTCGTGTGGATGTAAGACGTGCACTACCTAGCTAAATTTTGTTGCAAATCAAGTACACCCCTTCATGGCAACAGTACTCCCTAATGGCAGTGGTCTCTTTCAACAGAACAATGCATCCTGCTACACTGCTATAATTATTCAGGAATGGTTCCAGAACATGATAAAGGGATCAGGGTGTTGATGTGTCCTCCAGATTCCACAGATCATAACCCAATCAAGCATCTGTGGAATGTATTGAAATAACAAGTTTCATCCATGGAAGCCCCACCTTACAATTTACAGGACTTAAAAGACCTGGTGCTAACTCCTTGGTGATACCTGGAAAAGTCTGGTGGTCTTGTGCAGTCCATGTCTCAACAAGTTACAGCTATGCCAGTGGCATGAGGAGGACCTTCCCAATATTAGCCAGGTGGTTTAAATCCTATGGCTGATCGGTGTACAGTTGTGCTCAAAAGTTTACACACCCCTGCAGAATTTTTGCTTTCTTGGCCTTTTTTCAGAGACTATGAATGATAACACAAAAACTTTTTTTCCACTCATGGTTTGTGGTTGGGTGAATCTATTTATTGTCAAACTACTGTGTTTTCTCTTTTAAAATCATAATGACAACTAAAAACATCCAAATAACCCTGATCAAAAGTTAACATACCCTGGTGATTTTGACCTGATAATATGCACAGAAGTTGACACAAATGGGTTTGAATGGCTTCTAAAGGTAACATCCTCCCCTGTGACCTGTTTGCTTGTAATTAGTGTTGAGCGATTGCGTTGGCTATTGAGATCGAGCGATAGTCGATAGTC
Organism: Phyllomedusa bahiana; assembly: GCA_025379985.1. NCBI lineage: Eukaryota > Metazoa > Chordata > Amphibia > Anura > Hylidae > Phyllomedusa > Phyllomedusa bahiana. The sequence goes on from JAODAL010029393.1 coordinate 22,487, forward strand.
GGCCGCTATCGATAAGGTTTTTCGATAGTGAGCATCGATTATGAGCGATTACCATTAAAGTCTATGGGAGTGCAACAACACCTTCATTATTACACCCAAACAAGGCTGGAGAAGTAAAAAATTAACATCCAAACATTTCAAATGGATACTTCTACATCTTAGGAAAACAAACTTAGGTTAAAAAGGTCACGGAAAAAAAAAAAGTCACAGCCTTTTCACTATCCTGTCTTGTACCCCCAAAGCATGCCCAAAAAAACCCTGCATCCCCCCAAAAATTAAAAGTCCCCAAAAGGCATTTATGTTTTTGGAACCATCATTTAATTGAACTGGACATTGAAAACCCTGTCCTGGAACGCAGATGAGCCCCAAAACCCTCCCATGCCCCCCGGGATTTAAAAAAGTGCCGAAAAAAAGGGGGTTTTTAAACCCAAACTTTTTTATTGAAAGGGGACACTAAGTATATTTGTCCTGTACCCCCAAATGACCATTAAAACTGTCGGGACCCAAATTTTAAAAAAAGTCCCAGAAAAGGAGTCTTTCAACCAAAACCCTTTTTTTTGAACTGGGAATATACTGTCCCTGTTGGGCCCCAGTATGCCCAAATTTAAACCGTCTGACCCCCGGGATTAAAAAAGTCCCGGAAAAAGGTTCTTTCAACCACCATTTTAGTTGAATGGACTTTGGGATTTAGAACTGTCCTGTGCCAGCTTGACCCGGGGCCCAGGGGGTTTAAAGTGGGTGCTTTTTGAGAGCCGGTTGGCTTTTCCGTCTTTCTTTTAAAACACGCGGGTTTTAAATTCCTGATGGCACAGAAACAAAAACTGTCGTGCTGAAGCAAAAATTTGCGGAAGCGGAAGTGTGGGGAAAATCCAGCCTTCCTCAGAAACCCCAAGGTCAAAAACCGGGGGTAGCGTTGGGCCCCTCGTTTTTGAGGGGGAAACCTTTGAGTTTTTCATTTTGGAAATATGGTGGTTAACGCCCCTTTGTTAAACCCAGGTCCCCTTTTTGGGCTTGGCATTTTTTTTTCCCTTTTTTAAATAAACGGTGGGGGAAAATTTTGTCTCTTTTACTTTGTTCTCCCCCGCCGTGCTCCTTTCTCCATGTCCCCTGAAAAACCCTAAATCGGGGAAAATTTTTTCCTGTCCCTTTCCCTTGTACAATTCGGGGGAAATTTTTTTTTTAACCAGCTTTTTTGTAATGCAATTTTTTTTAGTAGTTTAATTTAAAAAAACAAATTTTTAAAATTTGGGGAGGGGACCCCACCTGTTTTTGGGTTTTCTTTTTTTTTAAAATTTTGTATTTAAATGGGTTTTTTCTCAATACAGGGATTTTTTTGCAAATGTTAAAGATCTTCCCCAAAAACAAAAAAGTCTTTTTTGCAATATGTGTCCTTTTAAACATTTGTCCTACCTATTCCTGTTTCTGCCCGAAACATAAACCCTTGACCCAAATCTTGACAATTTTTAAAAGAACAAATGTCTGTTAGAAAAACTTTTTTTTAAATAGGACCTTTTAGTATAGTTTAAGGGTTCCCCAGCAAAATGCCCCCAAAAAATTCAAAGCATGCCCCTTTGAGCCCTTTGGAAAATTTTGTGAAAAAACAAATTTTCTGTTAAAAAACAACATTTTTTAAAATTTAGGACCTGTAGTTTTGCTGAATGTCACAGCAAAACCCCCCAAAAAAAAATTAAAAGAAATAAACCCTTTGACCAATTTGGTCAATTGTAAAGAACAAATTTCTGTTAAAAAAACAACATTTTTTTAAAAATAGGCCTGTGGGTATTCCCTGAATTTAAAGCAGATGACCCAAAAAATTAAAAAAAATGGACTTCAAACCCACTTTTAAAAATTTTGGGAGGGAGAAATGCCACTTAGAACCCACTTTTTTTGTTCCAAAAAAGGAAACCATGATTATTGCTGAAATTAAACAGCTAATGCCCCCAAAAAAAAATTAAAAAAATTTTGACTTCTCAGCCACTTTAAAAAAATTGTGGGGGAAAAAAAATCCCACTTAGAAAGCCACATTTTTTTTCCCAAAAAAAACCTTTTAAATTATTGCGTTTTCCCCACAAAAAACATGACCCCAAAAAATTAAAAAAACTTTTTAAGATAAAGTGAGTAAATGGAATACAGTGTTGTCATGGAAAAACCCTTTCTGTCTTTTACAGTTTCACAGAAAAGGAATAAAAAAAAAGGGAAAAAAAGAATAAAAAATTTCAAAAGAAATGATCATTTTAAAAAAAAGTTTTTTTAAAGAAGGGGCATTTTTGTTTGAAAAGGGAAAGTGAAGGAGGAACCCAATTTAAACGGTGCCTCGGAATTGGGGCCAAAAAATCAGAAAAACCCTTCCTGATTCATCTTGGGGTGAAAGTCAAACCCATTCCCCTTTTTCTGTGGGGGAAAACCGGACGGTTTGTCTGTAAAAGACTCCTCCTGTGTGCCCGAAGGTCCGCTTTAAGGGTATTGGGCGCTGGCCCGTGGGCAGGAAAAAAAAACTCTATGGGGTGTTTAGACCCGGGTCGGGGCCCTTGTTTCCAAATTTTTGGATTAAAAATTTAAGTTATTGGGTCAAAGGAATCAATGGCCAAAAAAAAATCGGTGTTGGGGACGCAGTTTTTGTGGAATTTATTTTTTGCTTGGGTTTGTGTGTTGGGGTGTGTGCCCTGCAAATTTCATGCGTTGGTTTACCCCGGGGGTAAAACAAAGATTGCCAGAGGTCAACCCATTAGGCTTCCCCCCAACCTTGCCCGCGGGTTTCCGGTTTCGCCTAACCCCTTTGGGACCCCTACTGCCTTTTTTCCCCCCGTTTGCTGTGGGTTCCACCCTGAAAATTTGGGGAAATTTGAAAACAGGGCAAAAAGATGTCTCCCGTTTTATCAATACTAAGGGTTTCCCTTTCCTTTCATTTTTAATCTCTAAATTTGGGGATGGGGGGAAGGAAAGTTTCTGAGTTTTGTTTTTTTAACCCGGGGAAACCAAAAGGGTGGCCAACCAGTAAAATGTTGTTAAATTTTTTTGGTTAAAGCAGGATATTGTTGGAGGAAAAGGAGAAACCAAATATGGGGAGGGGATGGGGCCTGGTTTCAACAAGGGGCCCGGGGGGGGATAGCAAATATCTTCCCATATTACCCCGGAAAAATTTGCGGCCAAAATCTTTCCAAAGGGGGGGAGGCCTGGTAAAATGGGGTCGGGAAACTTCCTTCCCCCTTTTTTCTCCCCCCCCCTCCTCCCTGCCTCCGGCCCCCGCTTCAACACCCCCCCCTGAAATTGGGCCCGAAAATGATGCACCCTGAGAGCTGATGGGGCCACCTTTGCAATAGCTCCCGGACCCCCCAACCACTGCCTTAAAGAAGAAGATGAAAAATTTTGAAAACTGTTGGGGCCCTTGTGGAATTTTTAACCCGGGGGGAAAAAAAGGCTTCCGTGTCCGCATTGTGTCCGTCTCCCCCTTTCCCTCCGCTGGAACAATGGGGGGGTGTTGTTTAGAAAAAAAGTTTCCAGGGAAAACTTTAAAATAAAAAAAAAATGCTCATGCCCGACGGGCATTTTCCCCCTACTTTTACCATTTTGGTGGCCCTTTTTCCCAAAAAAGGCCAAAAGGGGGTGCAGAGCTTTTCACCTGCCTTTCCCCTCTCGGTGGTTCAACAAAACCCCGGGTAACCCCACCGTGCTTGTCAGGAAAAGTGTTTACTTCGTTTCTGGTTTTAAAGGGGATTGCGCTGCTGCCACAATCGCTGGGGCATGTGCCGAGGGGGGGAAAAATTTAGCGTGTTGCCCCACGTCAACAATGAGGGCGGTTTGGGCGGGGGGGAGGCGAGCTGACGCTGCAACGCAGCCGGCCCCGGGGGGCGAAGGGGTGGCGAACCCGGGGGAAAATGCGAACTCAGACCCCGAGCCCTTTTCGAAAGGGAGGGCCAGACCCCGGGGAGCTCTTTAGAAATTTTGGACGACAAGGGTTTTGGAAAGTGCCCGGCAAAAAGGGGGGGTGCCCCCAAACCTCCCGATCCCTTTTTTTGGGCGGGGAGCAGGGTTTCGCCCGTTATAGCACCCCCCCTTTTGGCAAAGGTTCTTGGTAAAAGCCAGCGCTCGGTCTCGGGGGGGGCGAGAAGAAGTCCAAAAGGGTTTTCCGACTTTCCCCCCCGTGGACGGTTCCCGGCAGATTTAAATTTTAACACGGCCTGGTGTCTCTGGGCCTTTGGGGGATGCCCCCCAGAGGACCTTGGGGGGGAAAAAGGGAAAACCCCGCACCATCCCTGGGTTTTGAAGAGGTGCGCCCGAGGCTGAGAGGGCCCCCCCCCCCCCCAAGAGACATCCCCCAGCTAAACCCCGTGAGCTGTCAAAGAGTTTTAGCGGCCCTTGGCCTTTTTACTGTCCATGTGTTTGGTGGTTTTTGGGTGGCTTTTCCCGGGCACAGATGCAAAACAAAGCGCTTTTTAAATTTTAGATGGACACCCTGGTTTGGGGGGGGAAAAAGGGAAAAGGGTTTTCGGCCCAAAAAAATGTGCTCCCGGGATTCGGTAATTGGGGGAAGGGGGGGGCCCCCCACGTGGCGGAACCCTTTTGTGTTTTCCCCCCAGCGGAAAGGCAACAAATTTTCCCAAAGGGCCAAAAAACCTTTGGGAATTTCCGACATTCCAAGGGGTTTTGGCCCTTTGGGGATGGTTTGGGTTTAAAGTGTTTCTTCTGCTCCCCAAACCCGGAAGACGAAAAGGTGGCTTGCAGACGGGCCGCCCCGTTCGGGGTTTTCAGGTCGTCAAAAATGGCGGGAAAGGGGAAGGGGGTTTTGGATGGGTCTCTGGTGTTGCTGGTGGTTTTAATCGGGCGGGGTGGAGGCCTTTAAGCGGGGGGGCTGATCCCTGATCATGACTCTGAGACATGGGGGAGCCCCGAGGAAACCTTGGTTTGGGGGGGAGGAGGAGGAGGGCCCGGAAGGGAAAAGGGTTGATAGTGGTTGGGGGGGCCCCGGGGGTGGTTGGCCCTTTTTTTGGCCCAAATGTTTTCCCCCCCCTTTCAACTCATTTCATTCCTGAAAGGCTAGAAATTTTTTGGGGGGTGGTTAAAACCCCTTAAGGTTTTTTGCCCCCTTTCTTATTTTTTAAAAGGCAAAAAAGGGGGCAAAAATGGAATTCCCTGGGGGAAAACAGAGCTTGCTCAAAGAAAGGGCCCCGGCTTGAGAGGTCCTGGACCCTTTTTGGGGCGGGCGATAAGGGGGGGAGGGGGTTTGCGCTGCCCTTGGGGTGGCGGAAAAACATAACGGGATTCTGCGAAAAACCCCCCCTCCTTTTTTGTGGCGGGGCCGTAATTTACAAATTAACCCCCTCGTTTCCTCCCCCGTTCCCCCTGGGTGAAGCGCTCGCAACAAATTCTGCGGGAAAAAAGGGCCAGGAAAGGAAAACCCCCAAAGTCATCCATTTATTTTTTATCATCAACCCCCAAAGGGGACTTGGTCGTCCTGAAATTTCTGCATCCAAAAAGCTGCGGGGTACAAAACAAAAAGGGGCACTGCAAGGCGTTTTCCGGGAACCCCCGGGATTTTTGCCGGATTGACCGGGGTTCCTTTAAACCCCCTCTGAAAGGCATCAGGGGAACTGGGGCGTCCCCGAGCAAGGGCTAAATCTTCCCCTTGTTTTTTTTAAAAATGGGCCCTTTTGACCCCAAAAGCCAATTTTTTTCATCAAAAAGGGGCTTTTTGAAATGGGGTTATCCCCCAGTGGTGGGTACACGAGTTTACATTTTGGGTGCTTCATGTTGGAGGATTTTTGATGATTTTGATGACGACATTTTTTGGGGCCCTGACTGCCGGGGGGACCCAAAAGGAAAGGGAAAAACTGCTAGATTTCAGGTTGCAAAATTAAAACAACCCGAAGGACGATTGGGGGGCGATGTTCTTTAAATTAGAAATTTACAGGGCCCCGACCCCCGCCCATTTTACAGGCCTGACGGTCCCGCAAACTGGGCCGAAAAAAACCCGGCCCTTCGTGTTGGCCCCCGCACGGAAAGCACCTTCTTCGTAAATTTTTTCCAAAGTGCTACCCCTCTTTTCTCGCTTACCACCCGGGATTTGCTCCCTGTTCGATATATAAAAATTTGAGATGGTATGGGAAAGTTTTGGAAAGTCTCTTATTTAAAAGACGGGCAAAATCAAAGCTATTCTCAAAACCCCTAATCAAAAAAAAATTGCTGGTCCAAAAAAAAAAATGCAAGGTGTCTATCAACAAATTGGAAATTGGGCAAAAGTCCCAAAAAAAAGTATCTGTTTTGTTTTTTGGGATAAAAAAAGGTATTTTTTGACCTTTCAATTTTTCCCGTGGTTTAATATAGAATTTCTGTTTTAAAATTTACGTAGATCTGGTCAAATGAAAAATGCTGGGTGGCCAAAAAATTAAAAAAACACGTAACTGTTATGTTTTTATAATAAAGGTATTTTTTTTCCCTTTCAATTTGGGGGGGAAATTTTTAGGGAAAGGCTGTTTTAAAATTTACATAGATGCTGCCCTTTAAAGGGAAAAATTTCTGGGTGTGCAAAAGTCAAAAAACACGTAAAAGTTATGTTTTGTTTTTAATAAACGGGAAATTTTTTTCACCCTTTTAATTTTACCCGTGGTGAATTTAGAATTGTTTTTTTAAGATTTTTAAATTTTTTTTGCGCAAAGAACAATGCTGGGTGGCAAAAGTCAAAAAAAAACGTAAAATTTTATGTTTTGGGATAATAAAAGGGGATTTTTTTTCACCCCTTTTAATTCCCTTTGGTGAATTTTAGAATTTCTGTTTGTAAGATTTTGTAGATGCTGGTCAAAAGAACAATGTGGGTGGCAAAAGTAAAAAAAAAAGGAACGGTTATGTTTTAGTATAATTAAAGGTATTTTTTTGCCCCTTTTTTAAATTTACCTGTGGTGAAAAGAATTTTTGTTTTTAAAAATTTACGAGATGTTTCGTCCCTTTAACAATGCTGGGTGGCAAAAAGTAAAAAAAACGGGAATGTTATGTTTTGGGGATAATTTAAAGAATTTTTTGGCCCCCCTTTCAATTTACCTGTGGTGAATTTTAGAAATTTTTGTTTTTTAAAATTTAATTTGATTTCTGCCGGGCAATGAACAATGCCCGGGTGTTTCAAAAAATCAAAAAAACACGTAACCCGTTATGTTTTGATATAATAAACGGTATTTTTTTTACCTTTCAATTCACCTGTGGTGAATATAGAATTGCTGTTTTAGATTTAGTAGATGCTGCGTCAATGAACAATGGGGTGTGACAAAAATCAATAAAAACGTTAAGACTGTTATGTTTGGTATAATAACGATATTTCTTTTTGACCTTTTCGTATTAACCTGTGGTGAATATAGAACGTTGCTGGTTTTAAGATTTACGTAGATCGCTGCGTCAAATTGAAAAACAATGCTGGGTCGCAAAAGTCAAAAACTCCCACGTAATGTTATGGTTTTGGTATAATAAACGAATATTTTTTGCACCTTTCAATTCACCTGTGGTGGAATTAGGAATTGCTGTTTTAGATTTACGTTAGATGCTGCGTCAATGAACAATGCTGGGTGTGCAAAAGTCAAAAAAACAACGTAAATGTTATGTTTTGGTATAATTAAGACTCGTGTGATTTTTTGCACCCTTTCAATTCTACCTGTGTGAGATATAAGAATTGCTGTTTTATGATTTAGTAGTGTGAGTCAATGACAATGCTTGGGTGAGCAAAAGTTCAGAAAAACACGATAACTGTTATGTTTTGTATAACATAAACGATAGTTTTAGCACCCTTTCAATGATTCGACCTGTGGATGAATATAGAACTGCCTGTTTTTAGAGATTTACGTTAGTTGCTGCGTCATATGGAACAATGCTGGGTGTGCCAATAAGTAAACAAACAACGAAGCTGTTATGTTTTGGAGTAGTAATAACGATATTTTTGCACCTTCCATTTCACCTGTGGTGAATATAGAAATTGCTGTTTTAAGATTTACGTAGATGCTGCATCAATGAACATGAAATGCTGGAGTGGCAAAAGTCACAAAAACACTGGAACTGTTTTGTTTTGGTTAATAAACGATTTTTTTTGCACCTTTCAATTTCCCTGTGGTGAATAGTAGAATGTGCTGTTTGTAAGATTTACGATAGATGCTGCGTCGCAATGAACAATCTGGGTGTGCAAAAGTCAAAAAAACAAGTCGTCTGTTATGTTTTGATATTAATAACGATATTTTTGCACCTAGATTAATTCACCTGTGGTGTGAATATAGAATTGCTGTTTAGGATTTTACGTAGATGCTTGCGTCCATGAACAATGTGGGTACTGCAAAAGTAAAAAGAACACAGTAAACTGTTATGTGTTGGTATAAATAAACGGGTATTTTTTGCACACCTTTCAATTCACCTGTGGTGAATATCTAGAATTTGCTGTTTTAAGATTTTAGTAGATGCCTGTGAGCGGACAATGAACAATGCTGTGTGCTGCAAAAGTCATAAAAACAACGTAAACCTGTTATGTTTTTGAGTATAATAAACGATATTTTTTGCGACCTTTCCATTAACCTGTGGTGCTATAGAGCTGCATGTTTTAGATTTACGTAGATGCTCTGCGTCAATGAACCAATGCTAGGGTGTGCAAGTCGCAAAACACACGTAACTGTTATGTTTGGTATAATAACTATATTTTTTGCACCTTTCAATTCACCTGTGTGAAATTAGAAAGATGTTTTAGGATTTACGTAGATGCTGCGTCAATGAACAATGCTGGGTGTGCAAAATAGTTGAAAAAAACACGTAACTGTTATGTTTTGATATAATAAACGGTATTTTTTGCACCGTAATTCACCTTTGGTGAATATATGAATTTGCTGTTTGTAGATTTTCGTAGATGCTGGTCAATGAAACAATGCTGGGTGAGCAAAAGTAAAAAAACACGTAAACTGTTATGTTTTGGTTAATAAACGATATTTTTGCCCTTTCATTACACCTGTGGAGATATAGAATTGCTGTTTTAAGATTTACAGTAAGATGCTGCGTCAATGAACAATGCTGGGTGTGCAAAAGTCAAAAAACAGTAATCGTTATGTTTTGGTATAATAAGCGATATTTGTTTTGACCTATCAAATCAACTGATGGTGAATATAGGAATTGCTGTTTTAAGATTTACGTAGATGATTCGTCAATGAACAATGCTGGGTGTGCAAAGTCAAAAAACACGTAACTGTTTAGTGTTTTGATATAATAAAACGGTATTTTTGCACCTTTCATTCACCTGTGGTGAATATAGGAATTGCTGTTTAAGATTTTAGTAGATGCTGGTCAATGAACAATGCTTGGTGCAGTCAAAGTCAAAAAAAAACGGAACTGTTATGTTTTGGCATATAAAACGGTTTTTTTTGCACCTTTCAATCACTGTCGCTGAATATAGAATGCGTTTTTAAGATTTACGTAGAGCTGCGTCAATGAACTATGCTGGGTGCGCAAAAGTCAAAAAACAGTAACTGTTGTTTGGTATAATAAACGTATTTTTTGCACCCTTTCAATTCACACTGTGGTGAATATTGTATTGATGTTTTAAGATTTACGTAGAGCTGCGTCTAGAAACAATGCTGGGTGTGCATAGTCAAAAAACACGTAACTGTTATGTTTTGATATAATAAACGCGTATTTTTTGCACCTTCAATTACCTGTGGAGGAATATGAAATTGCTGTATTAAGATTTACGTTGATGCTGCGTCAATGATCAATGTGGAGTGCGAAAAGTTCAAAAACATGTAACTGTTATGTTTTGGTATAATAAAAGGTATTTTTTGCACCTTTCCCCAAAAAAAAAAAATTCACCATGTGGGAATATAGAATTGCTGTTTTAAGATTTACGTAGATGCTGCGTCAAGAACATGCTGGGTGTGCAAAAAATCAAAGAGACAACACGTAACTGTTCTTGTTTTGGTATAATAAACGATATTTTTGCACCTTTCTCAATTCATGTGGTGAATATAGAATTGCTCTTTAGATTATACTGTTGAAGCTGCGTAAATGAACAGTGCTGGGTGCGCAAAATGTCTAAAAAAACAGACGTAAATGTATATGTTTTGGTATATATTTAACGATATTTTTTGCACCTTTCAATTCACCTGTGGGATTATAGATTGCTGTTTAAGATTTAAGTAGATTCTGCGTATGAACAATGCTGGGTTGTGCAAAAGTAAAAAAACACGTAACTGTTATGTTTGGATATATTAAACGGTATTTTTTGCACTTTCAATTCACCTGTGGTGAATAGAGAATTGCTGCTTTAATGATTTCACGTGGTGCTGCGTCAATGAACAATGCTGGTGTGCAAAAGTCAAAAAAGACACTAAATGTTATGTTTTGATATAATAAACGTGGTTATTTTTTGCACTTTTCAATTCACCTGTGGTCAGTGTATAGAATTGCTGTTTTAAGATTTACGTAGTTGCTGGTCAAATGAACAATTGATGGTGTGCGCAAAAAGTCAAAAACACGTATATGTGATGATTTCGTACGATTACACGGTATTTTTGGAACAAAACAACTGTGCTGACAAACAAGATTGCTGTGATTGTAATTTAGAGTGCAAGGTGGATATATCAACAGTCCAACAGCGTGTTAATGGGTAAAAGTTGAACACCTATCTGAAATGTATAGGATAATAAGCTGGAGTTTTGCAGTAAACAAAGGAGCCTGCAGTTACTAGAATATGATGATTGTATCCAATAGTCAGGCTGCCCAATATCAGGAAATATTTCAATAGCATACTCGTAATAATAAATATATTCCACTACAAATGTCTTCACTAAGTATTGGTGAACTTTATCCAGTGTTCTTTATAGATAGAGCTTGTCTGTGTTCGCCCGCGGGCCCACCCCCTGCTCCCCCGTGACTTTACAGTGTAGATGGCTCGCATTAAAATTCTCTAGCTAACTACATAAAAATCTTCTAGAAATCTTAATAATAACTAAAGTGGGAGGATCACAGAGCTAATCGTAGAGGTTATCTGTCTGTGCAGGAATAGACTAATTTCGCTGAGCTGTGTTGTCCACAGACAGCAGCGCAGGTCCTATCCCTATGAGACGAAGAGAGACAAGTGAGGCTGAAACAGGAAACGCTGTTATAGGTAAACGAGGTCATGTGATTTGTCCAGCCAATCTCGCAACCATACACATCCCAGTCATGACAGTCGCACACCACATCTCACCCTGCTCTTATTCTGTAATTGTTTTGGGCGGCCCCCTAAAATTACAGGAAGCGCCAAAAAAGGCGCGATTTTAATAGTGATGCACAGATTTTAACCTTAATTTTTTCGAGGTTTCGGGAAAAATTTGGGATCCCATAAAAACTTGGGCCGATTTCAACTTTGCGATAAAATCTGTCAAATAATCACCCACTGTAGCATCCTGTCAGTGGGTTTTTCTACATCATCTTAAATTCATGATCATCATCATCTTTCACCCCAAAAAGGGGAAATTTATGGGTATGTAAATTGGGCTTGTTTGCCATGGGGGTAAAGAATCCCAAGAGTATATCTCTTTTTCTCTTAAATTTCAGCCCCACACTGTGTTTTGGGTGCTGTAGTCCCTTTACTTGTCTAGAGAAGCTCTTGAAGTAGTAATTCTACCTTGACTGTGTAAAGATTTTGTACCTTCACAACGGCTCCTTTATAGTTGTGTTTTAACATTTTGCTGCTACCAAGTAAAGTCTGTCATCCTCCTCCAAAACTCTTCTGTGTTTCGAGATCTTTTCTGCAGCATGACATCAAAGGCAACCCAAAAAAAAAGGGAACGGGGAGAGGGGCCGGGGAGGGTGGGGGGAAAAAATTTTCCAGAAAATACAATCCCCATCATAACATAAAGTGCACCCTCTCCTTGTGTGTGATTCCTTCATGTATCTGAGGTCTTAGGACTGGCATGAGTAATTTCACAGCCCAATACAGCATCTGGGCCCCCACCCCCTTTTCTACCATTTGATTAGGGTCCGGGATGGATTTACTCCCAGCTTTTCCCCTGTTGGCCCCACAGATTTTTGCTTTTCTTTTTGTTATTGTTTCCCATGGCTCTCCCCATCCTGTTGGTTTTCCCACTGTGTTCCTGTGCCAGGACTGTTGTCAGGGCTGCCAAAGTGATCGAGATGTGGCTGAGTTTGCATTAGGTTACTGCATTCCTAGTGCTGCATGGGAGAAGGATGCTAGGATGCTGTGCATCAAAGTGTCACTCACTTGCCTTCCATGAAGGGGTAAAGGTGAACTTCCTCTGATAATAATAAGAGGGAAGAATTTGCAGTTCAACTGCTAAAGGTCAGAGGCTCAGTTGAGTATGGTTATGAAGTGAGGACTTGGAGGAGTGTCCAAACTTTAGTGCATGAAGCTTGGGCACCTGTGAAGAGAAATTGGGGGGGGGGTGCCCCGCCAATTTGGGTTTTTTGGTTCAGGGGCCCCTTGCCAGGTGTTTAGCTTGGGTCCCCGGGCAAAATTATTTGTTCTAATTCAAAATTTCCCCAAAAATTTTTTTACCAACTTTAGAAATTTTTTTCCTTGAGGAGTTTTACCGTCCCCGGAAAAATTTTTTTTTTTTTTTTTAAGCAGAAAACCCCCTTTTTTTAAAAACCACACCAAAATTTTTCAGGGCCCCGCCCCTTTTTTACAGGCCTCTCATCCTATACATGCATCATAATTGTCAAATAAGAACAAAAAACGTTCTGATATTCTGAAAAGCCAAAAATGTTTTTTCGGGATAAAAAGGGGTTCTCTTTGGTTTCATTACGGGGACTGTGGGAGTTCCTTCATATGAACAAAATCAGACAATTTGGCATTATTGCTTTATTGTTTTGTTTGTTTGTTTGTTTTTTTTTCCGGTTCAACAAAAATTTTTAAATAACCCCGTAAATTTTTTACAGGGCTGAGGTTTTCCCAATTATTTTTATGAAAGAAAGTATTTTTTATTAGGGGGGAAAAAAGGGGGGACGTGCTTTTTGGGTTTTTTACTTTTTTGTTTTACATATGTTTTTTTTTTTTTTTTACTTGTTTAGACATTTTTTGAAATGTTATGTAACTGTAATCACTTAAATGGGCGGGAAAAGGGGCCCCCTTTTACCTTGGTATTTTCACTATTTCATAACTTAAAGGGGTAATTACAAAATGGCCGGGCCTGTGGTACATGGTTTTTTACCATAAAATGGGCACTGTATAAAAATTTTTTTTATTGTCCCGCAGAGGGCCCGGGTACACTATTTTCTACCACTTTTTGGTACTGTATGGAGGTAATAAGTGGCGAGACCCCCCCCTGTGTACATTGGTTTAAAATTTATAGAGTAGTTACCATTACACAGATTGCAGGACAAAATTTTATACCATACAAACCATATATCACTCATGGGGAAAAATAATCTAATAAAAAAATCGGGGCACACTAAAAAAATAAACATCAAGGTATTTGGGAATATTGGAAAAATGCATTTGCTAAGGAAAATAGAAAAAACGGGACTCTTAGTTTACGTTTTGATAAAAGTTTGTATTAAGCTCCCCTCCCAATAGGGTCAAGGGGGGATAGAACGGGAGCCCCCAAACCACTAACATGTTACCTCACTAGGAGTCCTTTGAAAAAAATCCAGGGAGTGAAGGAAATTGCAATTGAACAAATCCTGCATGGTTTAAAGAGGGCGGCGAGTGCAGCAAGCAATGAGATTGCCATTTCTCAAATAACTCAAAATTTAATTAGGTTTTGGCCTCTAAAAAATTTTTTTGAAAAACGAAAGAAAGGTGACACTGAAAAGGAAATAGCAAAAATCTAATAAAAAAATCAGTGGCACACAAAGACAAAGTAAAACCAAGGTATTGGGGAATTTTGGGAAAATCATTATGAAAGGAAAATAGAAAAACCCGGGGATAACTTTTTAGTGGTTAGGGACTACTGTTCGGGGTTCCCCTTGAGTTTTGGGGGGGTGAGCAATACAATTTTTGATCAAAAACTGTAAACAAAGAGTCCCGGTTTTTTTTTTTTCCTTAAAAAGTATGCATTCCAAATTTCCTTTTAACCTTGATGTTTTACTTTTTTTTTTAGGTGCCACTGATATTTGTTTAGATGTTTTTATTGCCTTTTTCGTGTGCACCATGTTTTATTTTTCAAAAAATTTTTTTAGATGTGCACAGCCAAATTTAACTTTTGTGGCGGTAAAATACAGTTGCGAGAATTTGTACACTATGTCTACCTTTTTGGTCACTGTTTGGGATAATTACAGTCTGCAGAGCTGGTTTTTGTACAATTTTGGCCTATCAAAAACCACTAAAATTTTCACTTTTTAATTTTTTGGAGGGGAAAATATACAGTTGCGGCCTGTGTAAACCCCCCCAAAGGTTTAGGGGGAAAAAAGCCAACCTTTTAAGTTTACCTTTTGGTTAATTGTGGTAATTTTAACATTTGCAGAGTTTGTGTAACTGTATAACCACTATAGGTCACTGTATTGAGGAAATATACGGGCTGTGGTATGTGTCACTTTTTCTTCCACAATTTTGGGTCAGTGTATGGAGGCAATACACAACAGCAACCCCTTGTACACTGTTCTCTTCCACTATAGAGCACTGTATTGGGGTAATATATGTCGCAGGCCTGTGTCAGGGTGTCTACCATATATGGTACTGTTTTGGGTAATAACAGTCTGCAGACCCTGTGTACACTGTTTTCCCACTTATGGCACGTATGGAGGTAATAACAGTCTGCAGGCCTGTGTACCGGGTTCTAAACTATATGGCCCTGATGGGGTAAATACAGTCTGCAGAGTTGAAACCTGTTCTCCATATAGGTCACTGGGGCGGTAAAATAAGCCTGCAAAAATTTACACTGTTCTACCATTTTTGGGTCAGTTTGGGAAAATACAGTTGAGATTTTACACTTTCTACCATTTGGTCACTGTTGGGGGGTAATTACGTCTACAGACCCGTGTACACTGGTTTTACATTATGGTTACTGTATTGGGGGTTTTTAAAGTCTGCAGAGCTTTGTAACTGTATTAAATTTTGGTACTTTTTTGGGTAATTACAGTCTGTGAGTTGTGTAACTGTTTTTTCCACTATATGGTCAGTGTATGGGGCAATACCATCGCAAGCTTGTCCCTGTTCTCTTCCACTATAGAGCACTGTATTGGGGAAATATATGTCTGCGGCCGTGTACACGGGTGTCTACCACTATAGGTCCTGTTTTGAGGTAATAACATCTGCAGAGCCTGTGTACACTGGGGTTTCCCACTATATGGTCACTGTATGGAGGTAATATACGTCTGCAGACCCCTTGTACAGGGGGTTAAACTATTTTCCCCCTAGGGAGGAAAATTACGTCTGCGGCCTGTGTCACTGTTCTCCCACTATATGGTCATGTGGGGTAAAATACAGTCTGAGAGTTTTGTCACTGTGTTCCCATTTTATGGTCACTGTTTGGGAGTAATAACGTCGCAGAGCCTGTGTACACTGTTTCCACTTATGGTCATTATGGGGAAATTTTTGGATTTTTAAAGGTAGTGATTTGGTTCTGTAGTTTTGGCAATTTTTCAGGTTCTCCATTTGGGTGAGGGGCCAAAAAATTTAATTGACCTTTTTTTACATTGGGGTTTTGGGTAAAGCGGAGTTTTAAACTTGAAATAAACATGTTTGGGTAAATACAGGGGCATGTCAGGGTAAAATTATTAAAAAAGCACGGGCTAAGTTGCCCCCAGCTTCAAACCTCCCTGATGGCCATTTTCAAAAGTAAGCAAGTACAACGTATGCTCCACGGTAAACTTCAGTAGGACTGGGGAACCACACCAGGCTTCCCTGACCTCCAGACTGACATAGGCCTCACAAACTCTGGCCTGGACATGAATGTGTGAGCAACCATCCCATCCAGCCCCAGTGAAAGACTGATCCAGACTAGCTGCACTGCAGACATACTAAATTTGAAAGGTGTGTCAGTGACCTATTGCCCGTGGGAAAAGGACTTTCTGGCCCTTAATTTACAAAGCCGGATATTGGTGCACAATCTCCCCCCTTTATAATCCCTTGCGCCTTTCTAAAACCACCAATCACTGTATGTATCTCAATAATACATGTAACAACAGTACAGGGCATATATTACTGCACTGTACTGTAGAGAAGTGCAATTGAACGCCAATCACTGCATGCTCCTCAGTAATACAGCAAAAGCAGTACAATTTTTGTACACACTGTTCGTAGGAGGGATAGACCCCCAATCACTGCATGCACCCACTAATACATGTAGAGAAGTGCGGATATGTAGTACCCCAATTATTTTTAAAAGGTGTATAGACCCCCCCAATACTGCAGCCCTCACTAATCTGTAAGAGAATAGGGGGATGTAGACGCCCTGACGTAGAGGAAAATTTAGTCCCCCCAATCATGCATGCCCCTCAAATACAGTGAACAGTACAGGCATGTAGTACGGCATGTACTGTAGAAGGTGCATGTCCCCAATCCTGCATGACTCCTAATACATGTAAGGCAGTAGAGGACATTATGCTGCACTGTACTGTAGAAGGCGCTTAGCCACCAAAACATGCATGCACTTTACTATAATGTAGAGCAGTACGGACATGTGTCCCATGTCTGTAGGGAGGGGATATAGACCCCATCCTGCATGATTTACTAAACATTAAAAGCGTACAGGACTTTTAGTACCCACTGTCGGAGGGGTGAAAAAGACCACCATTTAGCATGCACCCCCCTAATACATGTAAAAGGTACAGGACATTTTAAACCACACTGTACTGTAGAGAGGTGATATAGACCACCACTCACTGCATGCACCTCACTAATACATGTAAGAGCAGTACAGAACATGTAATACTGCACTGTACTGTAGAGAGGCGCTGTAGACCACCAATCACTGCAGGCACCTCACTAATACATGTAAGAGCAGTACAGAACATGTAATACTGCACTGTACTGTAGAGAGGTGCTATAGACCGCCAATCACTGCATGCACCTCACTAATACATGTAAGAGCAGTACAGGAGATGTAGTACCGCACTGTACTGTAGAGAGGTGCTATAGATTGCCAATCACTGCACTAATGTAGAGCTTTTACAAGTAAAATCTTCATGATAATTGGTTAGATCAGTGTCTGGGACATTGTATCCTGAAACCAGACTCACCATACAAAGTCCCGGGAAAGACCATTGTATGTTGAAAATATTGTATTCTGGGACTATAGTAATTTGAGGGAGCGCTGTGTATCAAAAGTGCCCAACCGTCCTGGAGCACAGACGATGGACCAACCAGGGCAATAGCAGCCCGATGGGCAACCTCAATGGAGCATATACCTGTGGTTGGAAACCAGTGTAATTTCCTTTGGAGATATTAACATCTCCTTTCAGTATTTTTGTACTAATAATTCTCAGAAACTTGAATTTAGATACAATTCCAGAACATCTCTAGGAACTTTTGCTCCCATAAGTGCTGTGAAGTAAAACATTCTATTTAAAGGCCAAGCAATTCACACAAGGAAACACTGTGTCAATGCAAAAAAATATATATATTTAAATAAATGTGATGTTACTCACGGCTACATCTGTTGCTGTTTTTCCCAAGGCTGCATCTGATTTACACAACTTTACTGCAAAATCTTCCCAAATTAAATCAAAATGACTTAAAATAGGTTTAAATGTGGTATTTTGAGCATACAGATGCAACGGAGTCGAGACTGCCAATTCAAATAAACCATAATACGATAACATGGTGTTAAAGTGTACCTGCACTTTCAGGCCACTTTTCGGATAGGAAGCTGCAGGAACAGAAGTTCATTAGAATACCTCTTTAATGCATCTTTAGCTAGAACATTTATTAACACGTCATTACCTGAAGCAGGTATAACATTCAGGCTAACTTTACTGCATGGACACATATGGGGTAAATGACACCCTTGTGCTCTCAATGTACTAAGTAGAGATACATAAACATGTATAAACATTATAGACCCATATAAAGAGGGCTGTGACAATTTTCTGGCATGCTTTGAGCTCAAAAAGCCCTGTTCTATAGATGTATGAACAGTCGTACTCCAAAACTTGGCGTGGTCTGCACCAGACATGGCATATTTAAGTATGCCAAAAATATGCACCAAAGATATGCTGTGCAAGGCATACCACATGCCAGATTTCTGAACCCACATATGGTAGGTTCATACATAATGTCCCATTCTACACTCCTCTATATCGATTTAGAACTGCCGTCTCGGTGCCAACACATCCCTATGACGAGCTGTGGAGATGTAGCTGAGCACATGCAGATAGTCTTCAATTAATTAAATGTGCAATGTTAAGGGGGTTTTGACACAATCTAATGTTGACGTGGGATCCTCAAAAATGGGTATTTAATCACTTTTTTAAATATATGTCATGAAAAAAGTGAAGCCTCTGAGAGCTACAGCCTGACTTACATGCGCTTAGTTTCCTGACAGTTTACTTTAGACATGACCAGGAGCTGATCTGGCCGCGCTTGCATTGTTTGCACTTCTTATCTGATGGCAGGTAACATGAACGAGTTTTGAATGTAAAAGATCCGGTGTCTTTTGTATAGAGAATCTACTGGTTGTAATGTAATTATCTGAGTAAACATGCAGATGCTCCCTGGGTCCCTGCTCAGCCCTCCTCTCCCTCCTGCAGCAGTTTGTGAACAAATGAAAGACTCTGCCTGCCCAGAGCTTATCTTCTCTCCTGAGCAGATAAGAGGAAGAAACTTGTGCACAATACAGTTATCCCCTGTGGATTAGCTAAATAGCATGTTTGCTCAAGTACAGAGGCTGAATATCATGAACGTGCATTGGAGATGGAGTGATGACATCACAGAGGAGGTACTTGTTTTTTTAAACTCAGAAACACAACGCCTCAAGAGGGGAGTATCAGCCTGTTAGGTGAGATACTCACTTCTTGGCAAAACCACTAAGCTTTTTGGCACCAATGCAAAATCTGTAACACGACCCCTGCACTTACCATGAGTCTTATAGCCCTTTTTCCATTTAAGGGACCAGGACCTGGGTGCAACTGCGACCTTTATACCTCCTATAACTGCCCCAGTGCAAGATGGTCTTGGTCCTAGCTTCTTCTTGTAGATGGAAGCTAAACACTTAAGAGTATGTTCATATACATCAGGTTATTGTGGAAAAACTCACATAAATCCACAACAAAATCTGTACCAACTGGTCCAGATTTGTGTGTATAGATTTTATGTCCACTAAATCTCATTGGTATTATATTTACTTGTTCAACAAGTTGATAAGAACCTTAGAAAGTCATTGTTGTCCTCTTTCAAATCAACATAACATGGACATTTTACCTTATGCATCCTAGTATTTAGTCATGTTCCATGGGAGATATCTATTGTCAGCTTTGTTTTATCGATTGCTATAGTCATAGGAGGTAATGTATTACTCCTATATTAAGTATGCAAGTTTTCTGGTGGTAAATGGTCACACATTTTGTCTCACGTCGCACTGGTGCAAATGTTTTTGACTTTTGCTAGTTTGCACTTAGCATCTCACTTCTGAAGTGACAAGGAAAAGTGTGTGGGGTTTAACAGGAGTAGTGTGGTCTCCCGCAGCTAGAGTTGCTCAAAAAAAGGTCCTTTTGGTTCAACACTGGTTCAATTGAGCTTGTGAAAAAATGCTAGTCTGGTATGTCCCCCACCTAAAACCTGTCTATAAACCTATCTCTAACTCTACCTCTAACGCTATCTGTAATCATTACCCTAAGTAATGGTTTTAAGATTGTTTTATGGGTTAATTATTCTTTCAGCATCTATCCAGGCCTTGTGGTTAGAAATGGGCGAATTTCTCAAAAATTCAGTTCTTTCACTTTGCCGAATTTTCCGACAAAAATTACTTCGTCCCGAATTACTTTGGCACGAATCGCGTTAAAAAACAGTTATTTCCAGGCTGCACAGAGACTGCAGGGTGCTGTAGAATGTTGTGCCAGGCTTAAATATGCAGAGGGAGCTTGGTTTGGTCTTCATACAATGTTGTGTTTTAGTATGACACGCACATGACTGCCGCCGCTCTTAGAATCGCTTCACTATAACATTCCCTGGACACTTAAAAGGGCAAAACTGACCAAAAAAACTGAAGGGGGAATGTATCCTGATAAAGTCATGGCAGCGACAGCTGGAAAAAAACAAGCTGAGGGCTCAGGTGGCAACATCAGTGACAGAGTGTGGAGGTGACGGCGGCAGCCACAGCAGCATGAGGTCAGAGAGTGGCACAATGACATTCTGGAGGTGGCAAAAACAGGAGTAGGGCACAGAGTGGCACAATGACACAGTGTGGAGGTCACAACAGCAGCCACAGCAGCAGCATGAGGTAAGAGAGTGGCACAATGACATTCTGGAGGTGTCAAAAACAGGAGTAGGGCACAGAGTGGCACAATGACACAGTGTGGAGGTCACGGTAGCAGCAGCATGAGGTCAGACAGTGGCACAATGACATCCTAGAGGTGGCAAAACAGTTGTAGGCCACAGAGTGGCAAAATGACTGAGAGCGGAAGTCACGGCGTTAGCAGCAGCATGAGGTCAGACAGTGGCACAATGACATTCTGGAGGTGGCAAAAACTGGAGTAGGCCACAGAATGGCACATTGACAGAGTGTGAAGGTCACGACAGCAGCAGCATGAGGTCAGGCAGTGGCACAATCACATTCTGGAGGTGGCAGAACAGTAGTAGGCCACAGAGTGGCACAATACAATGAGTGAGGTCACAAGCAGCAGCATGAGGTCAGCAGTGGCACAATGACATTCTGGAGGTGTGCAAAACAGTAGTAGGCACAGTGGCACAATGGCAGAGAGTGGTGTCTAACGTAGCAGCAGCATGAGGTCAGACAGTGGCACAATGACATTCTGGAAGTGGCAAAAACTGGAGTAGGCCACAGAATGGCACAATGACACCAGTGTGAGGTCACGACAGCAGCAGCATGAGGTCAGGCAGTGGCACAATCACATTCTGGAGTGGCAGAAACAGTAGCAGGCCACATAGTGGCACAATGACACATTGTGGAGGTCACAACAGCAGCAGCATGAGGTCAGGCAGTGGCACAATGACATTCTGGAGGTGGCAAAACAGTAGTAGGCCACAGAGTGGCACAATGACAGAGAGTGGAGGTCACGGCGGCAGCAGCAGCAGCAGCATGAGGTCAGAGAGTGGCACAATGACATTCTGGAGGTGGCAAAACAGTAGTAGGCCACAGAGTGGCACAATGACACAGTGTGGAAGTCACAACAGCAGCAGCATGAGGTCAGGCAGTGGCACAATGACATTCTGGAGGTGGCAAAACAGTAGTAGGCCACAGAGTGGCACAATGACACAGTGTGGAGGTCACGACAGCAGCAGCATGAGGTCAGGCAGTGGCACAATGACATTCTGGAGGTGGCAAAACAGTAGTAGGCCACAGAGTGGCACAATGACACAGTGTGGAGGTTACGGCAGCAGCAGCATGAGGACCGAGAGTGGCACAATGACATTCTGGAGGTGGCAAAAACAGGAGTAGGCCACAGAGTGGCACAATGACACAGTGTGGAGGTTACGGCAGCAGCCACAGCAGCAGCATGAGGTCAGGCAGTGGCACAATGACATTCTGGAGGTGGCAAAAACTGGAGTAGGCCACAGAGTGGCACAATGACAGAGAGTGGAGGTGACGGCGGCAGGAGCAACAGCATGAGGTCAGAGAGTGGCACAATGACACAGTGTGTAGGTGACCGCAGCAGCAACAACAGCAGCAGCAGCATGAGGTCAGAGAGTGGCACAATGACACAGTGTGGATGTCACGGCACCAGCAACAGCAGCATGAGTTCACAGAGTGGCACAATGACAGAGTGTTGAGGTGGGTGGCAATACCAGTCCCTGGTAAAGATGGTGGTAGGCAGATGGAGAAACTGTCAGCAGATGTGTGGCATCAGGCGGGTGGCGGCATCAGAATAGTGGCTGAGGCAGGTAGTTTGAACCCAGACTGACGCCTAAGGCATTGGTGTGTGGAAATCCTGGCCGATCCACGCCTGATTCATCTTGACAAAGGTCAGTCGTTCCACATTTCCCATGGACAAGCGGGTTCTTGGGGTAACGATGGCCCCCGCCGCACTGAACACCCGCTCTGATGCTACACTACTGGTCGGGCAGGACAGCTTCTCAACTGCAAACTTGGCAAGTTGCGGCCACACATCCAGTTTGGCTGCCCAGTAGTCCAGCAGATCTTCTAACTGGCGAAGGAAGCTGCTCATCAGTGACTCCAGACTTAGGTTGTGTGAGGAGCGGACTGCTCCGACCCCCCCCCTTTCCCCCCAGCAACGGCATTTATACGTGAGCGCTAAAGAACCCCCAGTCAGACCTGTCAAGGAGGGACATGCCGCACAAGGCAGGGCCAACTGACTCGGGTTTTCCCCTATAGTATTTGATTTGTCCTCCCTCTCAGGACGGAAAAAAAGGCCCCCATTTGGACCGGGTAGCGAGGGCCCAAATGGGTGGGGGCCCCCGAAGATCCATCTGCCGGGGGAGACTATTGGGCGTCACTACCGGGAAATCAATGCTGCGGCCATCTGCAAAAGTGACTAGGGGTCCCTGCCTCCACCCCATGTAACTGCCACGGGTTTGCGGGTCATTGCCTCGTTTTCCCTCATTCCATCTCCCTCCCCAGCGCTCCCTCCCCCCTTCTTGTCCCCGGGGTAGAAAATCCACTCTTTCACCAGACAAAAGCTTCTGCTCCTTTTCCCCCCCTCCTCCTTTTCAGTCACCCCCGGACTCTTTGGGCCGGGAGTATCGCCACTCTCCACCCCCCTGCCCAGACAGATTTTTCGCATTGTTCCAGGAATGAAGCAGCCTGGCGACGACAAAAAACGTGGCCTCCTCAATGGCCCAACAAACACGGGTTTCACGTGAGCTCCTTTGGGCGACTTCAAAGTTAAAAGGGGGAGACCCCTGCCCCCTGATAAAAAAAAATCTTTAATGGCCCTTTCTCTTTTCATACAACGGTCCAACATGTGCAGGCGGGAACCCCAACCCGGGTGAAACACGCATATCAGAGTGTATTGGGGGAACCGTTCTGCCGCGCAACCGAGGGGGTTTTCCTGGCTTTGTAGGAAGGATAAAGTGATGCCGTTTCCTGGCCATTTTCGAATTTCTGGAAAAACTGTGGAAAACTTCAGGGAAACCTTTTCACAAACCGATTTAAACGTCGCCATGCAGGGGCGCATGACCATCCTCCACGGTTTCAGGCGGACACCATGTTCCTCCCTTTTTCCGTCACCCTGTTCCCATTGCAGTTGGCGCGGAAAAGCCACACAAAAGATTTCTTTCGCATATTTCTTGCTGCAGACTTCGTTCGCCGGGCAACCAGGTGTAACCCCGTGCACCCTGTGCCCCACACATGTGGTTTTTGTGGAGCAGAAAATTGGGGGCTGAATGGTGGTGGTGGGGAGAGGGGGAGGGGAATTGGGCAGGGGGGGGCAGTTTGACAAGTAGGAGAAACGGCGTTCCTGTCTAAAATTTTTGGGGTGCCTGGGGAGGAAGAAATTAGTCTTGGGAAACCCCCACTCGGCTCGGCACAAGCCATTGTTCTCTGAAAAGGTGAGAGTCCACCATTTGGAAAAGGGGGGGACTGCAGACCAAAAAATTTGGACAGGGCAGTCCGCTCACCTTTGAGGTTGGGATACGTTGTCTCCTTGCAAACGCCTTTGCTGAACTCTGTTTGGCACTAAGTAGCGAGGGGCAGGGGCATCGGACCGGAGATAGTCAAAGAGAAAAGGCTCCCCCTTTTGCAGAGGGGGTGGAGCCTTTATGGGTAAAGGCAGCGTGCCAGGGCCCCTGCTGCTGCTGGGGGGCTGGATGGACCCCCTCCTCTGAGCCCTTTCTCCCCGGGCCCCCGGATGGGGAAGTGCTGTTTTGACCAGATCCCGGGGGCCAACGTTAGCTCCCTGGGCCCCGCTTCTTTTTGCCCCAGATTCTACATATACCCATATTCGGCTCCTGCGGTGTCTTAGCAAAGAACTGCCACACCGCCGAGTAGCTGATTTTACTGCCAACGCTCCGCACTGAGTGACTACTGCCGCCGCTGCCTCACCCTAGCCCCTGTGCCGCTACTTTCTTGGACCTGCGAACCGGGTTTTCTACCCCGTGGCCGACCTCGCACTGCTGCTACCCTGCTGACTCACAGCCACACAACCCACTTGCTGGCTTCGCCGCTGCCTGACGTGCAAGCTGACGTCCTCTTCTCCTGACGATGATGAAGCCCTTGTTTCACCCAGCTCCCAAGTGCGGTCGGCTACCTCATCATCTATTTGTGTTTCATTGTCTGCTCTCCTCATCACCGGTCTTGGTATGCCGAGGCTGACCCCTCACAACATGACCTCCCATGCCACTCTCCACATCCATACTTTGCCACCTACTGCAAGAAGCAGGGGATATTGGCCCCATTTCTTCGCTGTCAAGTAGCTGCTGACGGTCCTCCTCAAATTTTTCATCCTCGCTATATAGTGGTGCTGAGCCCAGACCACATAGTAGATCTCTGGCTGAGGGAACCGGAGGGGACAGAGGCGGTTGAGGACAGGTGAGGCCCGCTGACCCGCTCCCGGGCCATGCCAACTAAGGGTTGTGTCTGACGTTCCCACCGACTCTTGGCTGGGGTTGTCAGATGTCATCTGGGAGGAAGTGGATGACCTAGTCAACCAATCAAGAACCCTTGGGTTGCTAGTCAGCACAAGACCGCTAGATGACAGCGGCAGTTGTGGCCTCACCGAGTGACCCCTGCTGCGACGTCCCCTTGCTGTGCTGCGACCTGGACCTGCTCCAGGAATGTTTTTGCCTGCCACCTCTCTGTCTGACATACTGTTTGTTCTAAAATGTACAGACACTGTTTGATGAAGATATCTGTATATGATAAATACACACCCTGTATTTGACTCCAAATGAACCCACTAAGAAGCTTGGGTAACCCTTGGATATAAATTGCGCTCCACAAATGGGCAGGAAAAATTGACTTGTATGTGCCGTTTAAAAACTCTGTGTATTTTACTGAATCTAAAAGCACAAACAGGCTTAATTAACCTTCGGATATGAATTATGCTACAGAATTTCTTCTGTGGCGGTGAAAAACAAAGTTTCTTTTACTGAGTACAACTGCAGAACAACGCTTAATTAACCCCTGGATGTAAATTGCGCAAAAGAATTGAGCAGCCAAAAATGAAGTGGAAATTGTATTGTAAAAACGCTGTTTCTTTAAATGAATACAACAGGAACAGGCTTAGATCCCCTTGGATATTCAATGTTGCTGTGAGCAGATAGCAATTAACATGTGTATGCAGCTGCACTGGACGCACACTGGACTTCAGATCCAATACCCCACAAAATCAGAAATAGAACATTAAAAGAAACAGTCTCTGAGACAACCTGTGACACCCCCCAAAAATTGCTGTATAAAAATCAGTTCTTTAGTAAGAGCTATCATAAGCAGCCGCGGCAGCACCTTCCCTGATCAGTACAGTGAGAGCGGTATGAGCTCCCAGCGTCGCGCCCGGACTTATATAGTGCGGTGACGTCACAGAATCCCGCTGGTCTCTGACTGGCTTAATCTCTGCACATGTCATGCAGGCTATGCGCTTCTTCCTCCCAGAGTTCTTTGCCCCATGTAAGGCCATGTGCTCACAGCCATTTTATCAAGGAAAAGCACACTTCGTTCACCCGAAGTACCCCAAACTTCGACTTCGTTCAGAACCGAAGTTTTCCTGAAGTTCTAAACGAATTCCACTTCGTTAGAATCAATTGGCCCATCTCTAGTTGTGGTGCCCCAGCACGCCACAGCATTACTTCCACTGCAATTGTTCAGTGTCACTTCAGACACGTTATGTTATAAAAACTGAAGTGACGTTGGACATGAT
The DNA here is from genome assembly GCA_025379985.1 of Phyllomedusa bahiana. Taxonomy (NCBI): domain Eukaryota; kingdom Metazoa; phylum Chordata; class Amphibia; order Anura; family Hylidae; genus Phyllomedusa; species Phyllomedusa bahiana. The sequence continues at coordinate 48,368 of JAODAL010029393.1, forward strand.
TCTGCAACTGTCCAATGTCACTTTCATTTTTCATGACACAGTACATGGACTGTGACAAACTGAAGCCGCAAACCATGGGACTCTCATAACCATGCGTGGCTGTATGCAGAACACTCTGGTCTTTCTACACCTCACCTGGTTGTCCTCCCTCTCAAAGACTGCTTCCTATGCTCCTCTCTCTGACAGACTGTGCCCCCTGGATTCTTTCTATCTCAGACTGCTCCCTATAACTGCTTTTTTCATAGATTGCTCCCCAATGGCTCCTCATTCTAACACATTGCTCCTCATAGCTCCTTCCCCTGACAGACTGCTCCATACTGCTCCTCTCTCACAATCTGCTCCTCACGGCCCCTTCCTCTGACATACTGCTTCCCATTGCTCCTCTCTCACAGTCTTCTCTTCATGGCCCCTTTCTCTGACAGACCTCTTCCCATTGCGCTTCTCTCACAGTGTTTTTCTCATGTCCCCTTCCTCTGACATACTGCTCCCCATTGCTCTACTATCACAGTCTTCTCCTCATGGCCCCTTCCTCTGTCAGACTGCTCCCCATTGCTCCTCTCTCACGGTCTGCTCCTCATGGCTCCTTCCTCTGACAGACAGCTTTCCATTGCTCCTCTCTCTCACAGTCTGCTCCTTATAGCTCCTTCCTCTGACAGACTGCTTCTCGTTGCTCCTCTCTCTCACAGTCTTCTCCTCATGGCCCCTTCCTCTGTCAGACTGCTCCCCATTGCTCTTCTCTCACAGTCTGCTTCTCATGGCCCCTTCCTCTGACAGACTGCTCCCCATTGCTCTTCTCTCACAGTCTGCTTCTCATGGCCCCTTCCTCTGACAGACTGCTCCCCATTGCTCCTCTCTCACAGTCTTCTCCTTGTGGGCCCTTCCTCTGACAGACTGCCTCCCCATTGCTCCTCTCTCTCACAGTCTTTCTCACAGTCTTCTCCTTGTGGCCCCTTCCTCTGACAGATTGCTCCCCATTGCCTCCTCTCTCTCACAGTCTTCTCCTCATGGCCCCTTCCTCTGACAGACTGCCTCCCATTGCTCCTCTCTCTCACACAGTTTGCTCCTCATGGCCCCTTCCTAACAGACTGCTCCCCATTGCTCCTCTCTCACAGTCTTCTCCTTGTGGCCCCTTCCTCTGACAGACTGCCTCCCATTGCTCCTCTCACAGTCTTCTCCTTGTGGCCCCTTCCTCTGACAGACTGCGCACCATTGCTCCTCTCTCTCCCAGTTTGCTCCTCATGGCCCCTTCCTGACAGACTGCTCATCATAGTTCCCTTTTTCATGGACTGTTCCTTATGCTTCATTTTTTCTTAAACCTCGCTCCCTATAACATATCCCATAGCCTGACAAATTATGGACCAATATACTGTTTGATGTACCCAGACAAAAATGCAATTCAGTGTCCTAAATCTCTAGTCAAGGAGTGACCTCTAACACCCAGGGCACCAGTAACAAGCTACCACCAGCTAAGCCACTGCATACGGCATACCCTCCATTACCTCACCAAAGGCAAATTAAGCCCCCTAACATGAAATCCTCATGGGTACTAGATATTAGAGCTTCATTCATCTCTTTTAAGGGAAACCAATTTATATCCTTTGTGATTTAATATTATCACACAATTAATAAAACCAGAAGAAGGGGAAAGGCGGTAAACACACTGTTCGGGAATATAACACTGCTCTTTCACACATACATTCATTTAGCAATTTGTCACTAAACTTTTCTTTTTGCACACCATTGGTTTCCTCACGGTCTTGTGATAACTGCAGGTAATGCATTCATTGTGACCTAACGATCAGCCATGGCAGAGAAGAGCCAAGACCAAGCTACACTGTAACACTACACACATTCATTTATCCCTGTAGCAGAGCTGATTTTGCCATCAGTATCAACAATGTTCCGACAATCAATATCTCCAACAATCAGAACGTTCATTGCTGTAGAGTTCAGTTCCATAACCTCGTCATCCCATAAATTGCATCCATTCTCTCGCTCTGTATAGTAACTGGATCTACGTCACGGGGATAGTTATCTGCAGAATCACTGGCCCCAACATCCGCTCCATCATTAATGTGATTAGTCCAGTGCACATCACAGCGTTGGGGGGCGGAGGAAGGTGAGCCAGCACCTGACCCTTTTTCTTTTTTTACTTCAAGTAACTATGTATGTGATTAGTAACTAAGGGATTACAGCGGTTTATTAACCTTCTTATTCCTCATTTACTGAAGAACCAGCAAAGTTTTCCATAATTACTTATTTCTGTACTTAATGAAATTCACATCTATCTATCTATCTATCTATCTATCTATCTATCTATCTATCTATCTATCTATCTATCTATCTATCATCTATCTCATATCTATCTATCTTATATAGATTTCTCCTATTTGTCTATATCAGATATGTATATAATAGTAATTTTTTATATGTCTATCTTATATTTAGCTATCTCAAATAAATCTGTCTGTCATCTGTCTTTGCACAGAATGCTCACTATTGCCCCCTGTCTCCCATAGACTGATCCACATGTCTCCCCGCTACAGAAGTTTGTTAACCATTTCTGACCACTCTCACACACAAATTACCATGCCTATCTATGCCCACAGACCGCTGCATATGGCCCCCTTCTCCAACAGACTGCTGCATATGGCCCCCTTCTCCAACAGGCTGCTGCATATGGCCCCCTTCTCCAGCAGGCTGCTGCCTATGGCCCCCTTCTCCCACAGACTGCTGCCTATGGCCCCCTTCTCCCACAGACTGCTGCATATGGCCCCCTTCTCCCACAGACTGCTGCCTATGGCCCCCTTCTCCCACAGACTGCTGCCTATGGCCCCCTTCTCCCACAGACTGCTGCCTATGGCCCCCTTCTCTCCCAGACTGCTGCCTATGGCCCCCTTATCTACCAGTGTGCTGCCTTTGGCCCCTTTATCTCCCACAATCTGCTACCTATGGCCCTCTTCTCCCCCAGACTGCTGCCTATGGCCCCCTTCTCCCCCAGACTGATGCCTATGGCCCCCTTCTCCCCCAGACTGCTGCCTATGGCCCCCTTCTCTCCCACAAACTGCTACCTATGGCCCCCTTATCCCCCAGACTGCTGCCTATGGCCCCCTTCTCCCACAGACTGCTGCCGATGGCCCCCTTCTCCCACAGACTGCTGCCGATGGCCCCCTTCTCCCACAGACTGCTGCCTATGGCCCCCTTCTTTCCCCAGACTGCTGCCTATGGCCCCCTTTCCCAGACTGCTGCCTATGGACCCCTTCTCCCCCAGACCCGCCAAACCCT
>JAODAL010029394.1:0-51651 GCA_025379985.1 Phyllomedusa bahiana
AACAAGCAAAAAACGTGTCGTCCGAAAAACCGTAGTAAAACCCCCCTAAGTGTATAGTGTGTCTGTTTTCAATATAGGAAAATTTTCACAAAATTTTGGGATACTTGGAGAGAAGGGGAAAAGAAAGGGAAGGCAAGAAAAAGGGGAGGGAGGGATGGGAAGAAAGAGAGAGAGGGGAAAGAGGGAAAAAATTTGGGTCACCCCACTTTAAAACCCCGGGCCCATGGGGATCAAAATAATTTATTAGTAAAAACCCTGGGGTTTTGTACCCTGGGGGGTTTTAAAAACTTTGGTGCCTGTGAATGAAAAAATGTGAAAAGGGGGGGTGTGCTGTTTTAAAGGAGGTTCCCAAGTGGAGGTAAACCATTCAACAAAAACAAGTCTTGACTGGAAGAAGTCTCTGGTGGTTTGGCCATTGGAAAGAATAGAAAAAAAATTAATCCTTTTGCTTTAGGACCTAAAAAATACTCGGGGGGTATATCCATCACAATATGGTCAGTCTCCAGTGCTAATATTGGTCTTTGTATAGTTGTTTTTTTACTAAAAGTAAGCTGGTAATATGTAGTCACCTAAAGGTAATACAGTCTATAAAAATTTTGGGGCACCCTTTTAATTTTAAAAAAAATTTTTTTTTAGTTCAAATATTTGGTGTTGAAACACCATTTCAATTTGATATATTAATAACTAATTTACATTTGGTTAGTACAAAAACCCTTTCAATCCGGAAATATTCTGTGCCCATCATTATTAGTTTAAATTAAAGGGGCTGTTAAAAAACCCCCAAATATTTGAACTAAAAATGATTAAGTTTTAAAAAGGGTGCCCAAAACTTTTTCATATAGACTGTATGGGGGTTATTATTTACCTTATGTTTTGGCAATGTTGGTTTTGGAATAATGGGTTTTGTTCAGTAACAGTATGATAGAACTATTGTGATATTTGCTTATTGCAAAGCAATTGTAGGTGCAATCTAGCCTAAGATAGAACAGAATGAACTGGGAGCTGAATATACTTGCAATTGTTACGTCACCTAATGTGGGGGAAGGGGCAGAACAAGGTGTGGTGTGATGTGCAAACCCCCCCTGTTTGTGTAATCAACCAGGGGGGCAAAAAAAAAAAATAGACGCTCACCTGAAGAGAGTCTTCTAAAGGGGAAAAAACTACTTTCCCCTTGAATGAGACCATTTAAAAGAAAAATTATTTATGAGTAAAGAGGTTTCACCTCCAAAACGCGTCAGCATGTCTTCGGTTTTGTGAACCTTGTTCTGCTCTCTCAGATCTTCCACTGTTATTAGCATAGTTTGCTTTTTAATTTTTTACTAATATATTTATGGTTAACCCCTTAACGACCCTGGGCGTATGAGTACGTCCCATCTATAAAAATAACTTTTTTTTACCCGGCGCTGAAACGTGAGAAAAAAAAATTCAAAACACCAAAAAATTGCGTTTTTTGATCATTTTTTTGGTCACTTAAAAATGGGAAAAAAGTGATAAAAAAAATTTATCCTTCCAACTGCTACGATAATAAGTACATTCAGTCCTAAAAAAAAAAAGCACCCCCCACTGCGTCCGTAGGGGTTAGTACAAAAAATTATTGGTCGCACAAAACTGGTCCGCCGCGCAAATTTAAAAAATAGAAAAAGTTGGGAAATTTTTTTGGTACCAAAACTTAAAAGGAAACCCTACATGTTTGGTATTGCCGGGTGGTTATAACCTTTTAAATCAGCAAACAATTGTTTGGGGCCAAAATTGGCCCCAAAAACAAAAACCCCCCCAAACATGGCGGAAATACATTTTTTTTCAGAATTTGTAAACTTGGGAAATTTTTTTTCGGTTTCCCCGCATATTCTATGTATAGTGGAAAAAACACCATTAGAAAAGTACATCTTGACCCGCAAAATAAAAGCCTTTATGTGCCCTATGTAGGTGGAAAAATAAAAAAGTTATGGCTCTGGATAGGCGAGGAGGGAAAAACGAACGTGTCATCCAAAAAAAAATGCCGGGTCCTTAAGGGGTTAAACTGGATTTTTTCTATGGAAGTAAAGCTGGTTCGTTTGTACTTTTGAACTGTCTGCATCACAGCAGGGCGGGGGGTGGGGAGGGTTACAATATGGATTTTTGTTTGCTGTACATTTTCAACCCATACTCCGCCCTTTTTTACAGAGTCTACTTATTCCTTGTCACTTATGTTTATTTTTTTATTTAATTTTTTTTAACTGAAGGAGTAAGATACTCCTCGGGTAGATACGTATGAAAAATATCTAGGTCTAAGACTGTCTTTGTTGCCCATAGAAACCAATCAGAGCTCCCTTTTATATCATATAGTGCCCTGAAAAAATGAAAAGGGAGCTCTGATTGGTTACTATGGGCAACAAAGGCAGTCTTAGACCTAGATATTTTTCATACATGAGGCCCTTGTTTTTCTTTATCAGCCCTCTACGCATTGCTCGGTGTGGGCATCAGATACGTTGCCCCAATCATTCCCAAAACCCGCACAAACATCAATAAAGTTTTTACTTTACACAATCCCTACTCTGCATGAACCCAATATTTAGTGTCATATCTGCCTACTGCTATACCTGTTAAATGCTACAATCATTGTGATAACTTTATCATATAGCTCTTTGTTTTCATTTATTTGGTAGATGGGAAAAGTGAGGTGTTAAGATTTTTTCCTATATTTTAAAAAACTTTTTTAACCATCATTTAGATCGCTTGTACCATATACTCAGTACTTCTGTTCTACAATATATAGTAGTTAAGCTGATCTCCTATGACCCCCCGGCAGGCATGGAGGCCTTAATTAGGACTAAGGTTTCCTGAACCACACCCCACAATCACAGCGCAAGGGAAAGCGGATGTTATCAACAACTGCAAATTTTAGGAACTATACAAAGGGTTTAGGGGATGCAGTTATTTTTTAAGGTGCGTAAATTCTGTGTTTTAGAGATTATTACTTTTTAAAATTCCCAGCTTAAAACTAGGTTGTTGCTCTTTCCATTTCTATTGATTTCATAAAGATAGGTGCATATAGAAGCTATGTATGAATTGTGGAGATTTTAAACTTTAATCATAGGAGGGGAGGTTAGCAGCACACTTGCAGCCCTGAATTAGATTTTAAAATATTTTATAGAAAATTAAATTAGCAGTAAATTTGCCTGAGGGTGCCTGTGTATATACAGCACTGTGCAACATTTTGTTAATATGTAAAATATCTATCTTTACAAAATATATGGGTTACAGCATGATGTTTATTTGGTCATTTAAGTTTTTATTTGAATGTCAAAAGTGTGAAAAATGTCCAGACTACCAGAGTTTCAGATTGCTCAAACCTTTGCAGTGAATTTTTTCTTAAACTGTGAAATGTTCATGCCTGGATGGAAATGGTGAACATTTAAAAAGTTGCTATGGGGTCTAATTATTTAAACTTATATTTATGAACTTTGTTGCATATTTATTTTTTAGTTGTTTTTGGTTCTACCTATTCTTTGTTTCATTTTACTGTTTGCAGTGTAGAAAAACTGTTATAGCCTGACAACTGTCAAAAAGCTTGCTATTGGTGTCAGATCTTAACTTGTAGAAGAAGGACATTGATGAACATGGGCAGATGCAGAGAAGGGTGACCAGTGTAATCAGGGGTTGACTGCAGTTGTAATGCAAAATATTAAAGGCAACATGTATGAACAGAGCTGTGCCAGAATTTTGGCCTCAAAAAGCTGTAGAAGACCAGTTCTATAGATGTATGAACAGCCATACTCCAAAGTTTGGCGCAATAGGTACCTCGCTACCGCACCAAAGACACTTTTTAGCGTGCCAAAGTTTTGGGCCATTCTGAGGGCGTGTCGCACCACATTAGTAGAAGTAGAAACATTTATGATTCTTTGATGGCAAAACTTTGGTGCAGAACAGTAGAATAGCTAGACCAAGTTAAAGGTGGTCTGCCTGAGTTGTCGTATTGGCACTAGACTGTGCCTGTATGTATGAACGGCAGAAGAACATTTTTATACATTCTGGTGCAGTCTATACCACCTTAAAGTGATTTAGAACTGGTCTATCAGCACCAGAATTCATACATGTCGCCCTAAATGTTGTTCTAGAGCAAGAAATTGATGCTGTTGCTTAGACACCTCTCGACTTCTCACATGATCGGGCTGTTAACCTCTAGGGTTTTACACTGTTTTGGAAGGACAAGACAAATAGGAACAGAGGAGGAATGTGAAAGGAGTGAAATGAAGGCAAGTGTGAAAGAAGCATCAGAGTGTGAAGATGGGGAAGACATGGAATCCTTGTGTGTGGAAATACAAGAGGTGGAGGGGTTAATGCAGAAATAAATATTTTTGGTGTAATATATAGAACTGCTCCCCCCTCAACATCATTGAGGAGATAAAGGGTCAGCAGCACAAACAAATGGAGTGGGCAGCACCGGTGGGAACAATGGTGACAATGGGCAACTTTAATTAACCAGATCTTGACTGGGGTTACAATTCTGCTTCAACTGCAAAGGGGAGGAAGTTCCTAAACCTTTTGCAGGACAATATAATTGGCAGTTTGTGGAAGATCCTACTAAAAGTAATGATTTGTTGGATCTGGTCATTTCTAACAAAGCAGAACTTGCTGAAGCGGTCAATGTTTCTAAAATCCTTGGTAACACCGACCACAATATAAATAATTTTAATCTAAACTTGAAAAAACAAATACAGAGTGGGAGGGCAAAAGCAATAAATGTTAACCCCTTCCCAACATTGGACGTATGCATACGTCCTAGCGAGAAGTGCGTTCCCGCAAATGGACGTATGCATATGTCCTGGCGATCGTGCGGGCTTACAGGCGGGCCCCGCACGATCGCGACATGGGACCAGCGGTAAATTACAGCTGGCCTCATGCCGCATCACCCACGGCCGGAGTGAGCTCCGGCCACGGGTGATTAACCCATCGATGTCACGACCTATCATGGTCGCAACATTGAAGCTGCAGGCAGGAGGAGTGAGCTCCTTCTGCCTGCGATCCGGAGCAGCGAGCAGCAGAGATGCCGCTCGCTGGTCTCTTACCCGACTCCCCGGATGCTTTCTGAAAGCAAGTCTGGTGACGTTACCATGCCCACAATGCATTGTGGGCATGGTGACGTCAGTTACCGTGGTGACCAGTACACAGCAGCAATGCTGTGTACAGGTCTACCATTGTAACAGCAATCTGACGATTGCTGTTACAAATCCCCGCTGGGGAAAAGTGAAAAAATGTGAAAAAGTAAAAAAAAAAAAAAAAAGTAAAAAAAAGTAAAACACAAACACAAAAAATAAAATAAAAAACATGTACACCGCCCTTTTCCCCTTTACAAACGCCAATCGCCCCAAAAAAGATCAAAAATAAATAAAGTACCCATGTTTGGTATCGCCGCCTGTGTAACGACCCACCCAATAAATCTGTCACATTAATTAACCCCGTACGGTGAACGTTGTAAAAAAAAAAACAGTCACAGAACTGCGATTTTTGTTCATCCGGCAGCACATAAAAAGCGAACAAAACTCATATAAACACCAAAGTTGTACCAATTAAAATGTCAGTTCTTCCTGCAAAAAAACGTTCTTACACAGCTCTGTATGCGGAAAAATTAAAAAGTTATAGCGATGCATAAATATTGTTTTACACAATAATGAAAAAAACTATATAAATTGGGTATCGCCGTAATTGTATCGACCCAGAGAGTAAAGCTAACTTGTAATGGGTACTGTACTGTGAGCGCTTTTAAAAATAAAAATAAAAAACACTACTAGGATTGCAGTATTTTCTTCACCCTGCCTTCCAAAAAAACGGATTTAAAACTGATCAAAAAGTCTTGTCCCCCAAAAAATTATACCAATAAAAATTTCAACTCATCCTGCAAAAAACAAGCTCCTACACAGCACAGTACACAGAAAAAATTAAAATGTAATGGCTCTCAGACTATGGCGATGCAAAAATGTGTTTTACTTTTTGAATCAAAGTGTTTTTATTGTGTAAAAGCAGTAAAACATAAAAAAAATATACAAATTGGGTATCACTGTAATCGTATCGACCTGCTGAGTAAAACATGTCAATTATACCGTACAGTGAGCACTGTAAAAAATAAAAATAAAAAACACTACCAGGAATGTTGTATTTTGTTCAAAATGCCTCACAAAAACCTTAATAAAAGGTGATCAAAGCATCATATGCAACCCATAATGGTACTAATAAAAACGTCAACTCATCCCGTAAAAAACAAGCCCATAATCAGCTCCATATACTGAAAAATTAAAAAGTTATGGCTATCAGAATAGAACAACATAAAAATGCAATTCTTTATAAACCTATTTCTATTGTGTAAAGGTAGTAAAACATAAAAAACTATATAAAATTTACATAATTGCAAGTGTACTGACGCCCATAGTAAAGTTATCCTGTCATTTACGAACGCTGTAAAATTGAAGCACAAAAAACAATGACTGCATTCCCCCCATTTTCGTGGCCCAATGCTAAAAAAAATTATGGAACACCTCTGCTCCCAAAATGCACAATACACCCCTAGATGAGATCCTTGAGGGGTGTTGAATCCAAAATGGGGTGCTTCTGAAAGGTTTCTCCTGTTCTAGTCCTTTGGGGGCTTTGCAAATGAGACATGACCCCACCAAAATCTGTGTTCCTAAATCCAAATAGCGCTCCCTCCCTTGTACACCCTGTCATGCGCCCAAACAGCAGTCTACACCCACATGTAGGGTATTGCCGAACTTGGAAGAAATTGCTTAACAAAATTTTGGGTGCCATTCAAAAGAGAAAACGAGGTGGCACCGGTATACGTCTCTGTAGTCCTATATAGTGTATAGAACAATGTCCATTTAATGCAGACGGGTGGTGCTCAGTAATAAAGAAAGTAGCACCATTTAAATTTCAATCTTCAGAAAGAGTATTTACGGCACTCAGCCAACTTCTTCTGCAAAAATCCTTTTATTGGAACATAAAATCAGGGAATGGGCATATTTCACAAACACAGCCAACAGCCGTTTCACGTCCTCCGACGCTTTCTCAAGGCATGACGGGGAATAGGGCGTAAATGCATCTATTTAACTCCACCGTGATGTCATTAAGACAAAACCAATTGTACAATACCCAACATGTTAAACATATGACAAAACACATATATTTTACGTTTAAAATCTAAACCATTACATTATTACCTTTATAAAAATGAAGATAGATCGTTCCTATCATTCAGTCCTAGAGGTCCAAGTGCTCCCGTATCCAGTATCCATTTGGACTCTAACTGCAATAGTTTTCTATGCCTGTCTCCTACATTTCTATCCAACGTCACACGTTCTATCCCTGCAAACTGAACTTGTGATATATCACTACCATGTATTTCTTGCATATGAGACACAAACCTAGGGGCCCCCTTACCAGTTCTTATTGAATAAAAATGTTCCCGAATTCGTTTAAACAACGGACGAATGGTTTTACCTATATAGTAGAAGCCGCACTTGCACCATATCACATATACCACAAAATCGGTACGGCAAGTTATAAAATCCCTTACCTTATACTCTATTGGACCAAGCTGTTTATATTTCTCATTTCTCATATATCTACAGAATGAGCAATTACCACATTTGTGATTGCCAATAGGGACTAGATCTCTTAACCAATTTTTCCTTATTTTTTCCATAACTACTATGTACTAATTCATCACGGATATTTTTACAGCGTCTAAATGATATTATCGGAAGTGACTTTGTTCTCTCTTTTAATTCTTCATCCATCTCTAAAAGATGCCAGTGCTTTCTTATTGAGCTCTTTATATACTCAGACATATCACTAAATTCAAAAGAAAAAATAAATCTATCCATCTTTCCTTTTCTTCTTTTCTTATACAACATTTTTTTCCTATCCTGTCTGATTGCCCTATTAAATGCTTTTGATATTAATATCTCATCATATCCTCGAGATCTAAGTCTATCAACAAGTTCCATAGCCTGTTCCAGAAAATCAGAATAATCACTGTTATTCCGCCTTAGTCTTAAAAACTGCTCATAGGGGAGAGATTTTTTTACATGATCCGAATGGAAACTAGTATAATGCAACAACGCATTAGTAGCATTAGGTTTTCTGTAACCACGGGTGACAATTACCTCCTCTCTAATCTCTATCTCGACATCCAAAAATACTACCTTACTACCGCCATAATTAGATGTAAACTGCATATTCACATTATTCAAATTGAATATACTCCACAAACTTATCAAAATCCTCCTTTGACCCAGACCATACAATCAGTATATCGTCAATAAATCTTGACCAATATACTATATACTTCAGAAAGGGATTATTCACATTGTAGATATAGTTCTCTTCCCACAATGCCAAAAACAGGTTCGCAAAAGTCAGTGCGACCGGAGTCCCCATCGCAGTTCCTGTTCTTTGTATGAACCACTGTTCATTAAAACAGAATGCGTTATGTTCTAACACAAATCCCAATAACTCACAGACATAATCAATAAATCTCTGTTCTCTATTTGATCTAGATAAAAAAGATCGTACCGCACTTATCCCATCCTCATGTGTAATTCTCGTGTATAGGCTGACAACATCTATAGTTGCCAGCCCATACCCCGAGCACACATTAAGAGTGTCCAGATTCTTCAATAACCACTTGGTATCCAACAGAAACGAGGGGACATTCTCTAATAATGGGCGTAACCAGTCAAGATATTGTGAGACTGGTTCTGTAATAGACCCTATACCTGCAATAATCGATCGTCTAGGTGGACATTCCATGTCCTTATGGACTTTTGGTAAAAAGTAACATTTGGGTTTTGATGGTTTTTCCCTGAATAATCTTTCCGCTAAACGATTAGATAGAAATATCTTTTGGATACCTTTCTGTAATAATGTTTGTAATTTACCCTTAAAATGCATTGGATTGGCTGAGTAGTTTATTTGGTTAATAGGGGTGGGTATATAAGTGATATACTGTCTGGCACTTACTTATGGCCTCATCATGCCATCACTTGGACCATCATCATCTCTCATCACAGATGTATAATTATTATCCCCTGATGAACCATATCTTGGGGAAACGCGTCGGGACTTATGTCTGTGTTCTTTATGTATGTTACTGTATAATTTAGTTAGTTAGCTTGAGTCGCCGAGAGGTGGGGTCGCCCTTTTCAGGGCCAGTGCTCTATCTGGATGGACTAGTATAGTGATAGCGATAGTGCTTTTTCTATTATATGGTAAATACTGGTCCAATGGGGCAACGGAGTCTACTGTGACAAGGTCTTCAGAACCATGAGTTTTTGACCACATTTTTGACCACATTTTCCTCCCTCTTATAGGGGCACTTCTCCCTGCTAATAGGTATTTTGGTACAATGTCTTTTTGCTGTGATTTAGCTAGACATTGTCCACTTACTTTTGTATTTAGGTACTGATATACACCGGGTACTTTATACATATACAGTTGCATATTTGTATAGTGGATATATGTGTGAGGCCATTTTTATTTAATTCCTGTGAAACACCTAATGGGTTAATAAACTTCCTAAATGCGGTTTTGAAACTTTAAGGGGTGTAGTTTTTTATATTAAGTCATTTATGAGGGTATCTTACATACAGGCCAATCAAAGTCACGTTAGAACTGGACTGGTCCCTAAAAAATGTATATTGTAAATTTTCTTGAAAATGTGAAAATTACTAATACATTTCGAAGCCCCCTAACGTCGTAAAAAAAAGACAATTAAAAAAATTATGCCAACCTACAGTAGACATATGGGAGATGATAGTTATCAGCTATTTTTCGTGGAATAACTATATGTCTTAAATCCATAAATTTTTGAAGTTTGAAATTGGTAAAAAAAAATTTAATTTTTCACGATACTTTGATATTTTTCACAAATAAACAAGTATTTTTTGGACCAAAATTTCTTACTATCTTAAAGTACAATGTGTCACGAGAAAACATTCTCTGAATCGCATGGATAGGTTAAAGTGTCTGTCAGGAAAAAGCCCGCCCCGCCGGCCCACTCGAGGGTCGACGGCCTGACTTGGGGTGTATCGTGATGTTGCGCTGCCCCCTAGGGGTACACAAGGTCAGCCAGATACTGTTTCACCGTTTACCCCTGTCCACACGGGCAGAAGGAGACTCCGGGAGGACGAGAGAACACACTCCTCGCCAATGACCCTGAACGACTGAGAGAGATTTATTTACCCACCCTGGTTAAACAAAAATCTGCCAGTCTAATAGGCTGCCAACAGTTTCTATTTTAGTTATAAGACTGGTCCGTTACCGACTTATAACAAGGCCAGGAACCAGCCTCGGGGTAGTTATATATTATAGACCGAGTATAAGGCGGGTAAGGCTGATGATCAAGACAGATTAACTCAGATTAAAGTTTATAGATTTATTTAGCCTTGGAGGGCACACTAGAAAAATATATACAAAATGGTAATAATATACAGATAAGAGTCAGAGGTGCAAATATAAGTATGGGTTACAGACAAAGGCAGTAAAATGTGTCCAGTTACCTGAGATTGGCTTGGAGCTGGGCTCACATGGGTGGTAGATGTGGCCCGGCACTGCGTGGATGCTTCTGGAATGATGTCAGGTACCCCCCTCCTGAATGCAACGGCTGGGCCCCATCTGGGGCTCCTGCTTATATCTGTAATGGGACAGCCCATGTGGAAGCCCACTACACTCCCCCCAAACACCCCTGGGACGGTCTATGAACTCATCCCACTCTGGCAATGCAATTTCTGACTGAAAAACCAAACTGGGCCATACCTCGGCAGGGCATTGGCACAAAAACGGAACCAGTGACATCATCAGAATACGCTGGACCTAAGCTACGCCCTGATGTCAGACACCCCTATCCTAGGTGCTCCCTAAGTCCAGTTCTCGATTTCTCAGTCCCCCTGCATCATTCAAACATGGGAGTGGTGGCTATGTGTACAGGGAGTTCCATATTTTAAGATATGAAACCGCCATAGACCAGTTATGAGCGGATCGCCTATAAATCTTTATGAAACATCGAGGCCGCTGCGGCTATGAGCCTTTTGTTCAAGCCTTTGAAGCTGGGGGTTGGAGCTAATTAATGGAAATGCAGGTTCTTTTGATATTTCAACCTCTCCTGCTGTGCTAGCTTCATATAGAAGGGCATTTATGATGGGTATAACTGACCTCTTCCTGTCGCAGGCCATTTGACTGAAGTTTGAGGGGGTGAACGATTTGTCATTTTTTGGAGTGAATTCCTCACAGTGTCAAAAAGTTATTCTCACATAAAGTGACACATGCCAGATTTCAAAAATGGGGCTCTGTCAGAGGAAAAAACTGGCTCTGACGGTAAGGGGTTAAAAAGGCCAATTTTTGCTTATTGAGGGCCGCAGTACAGGACATAGGCTTGGAGCAGCTTTTACCAAATAAGGATGTAGAAGTCAAATGGCTTATGCCTTATGTTAAAAGCTCAATGAGTAATAAAAAAGGACATTTAGAAAATACAAGTCAGAAGAGTCAACATTAGCCTTTACAAATTACAAATAGCTTAATAAAATCTGTAAAAAGGATATAAAATCAGCAAAAAACCAAGATGAAAGGAAGGTAGCCAGGGACAGCAAAATAAATGCCAAACTTTTTTAAACATATAAATGCCAAAAAGCCAAAGTCAGAGCATGTATGACGCTTAACCCCTTAACGACCCTGGGCGTATGAGTACTTCCCAGGGCCTATAGGGGGCTTTGCAGGGGGATCGCTCCACGATCCCTCCCCCCGCACAGCCGCCGGGTGTTAGCGGCTAATCGGCGCTAACACCCGGCAGTAACAGCGCCGGCGGGTGGCGCAGCCCGCTGGCGCTCTTTAACCCAACAGACACCGCGGCAAAGATGGCCGCGGCGTCTGAATGAATGCCGATCGGTGCCGCGCACCGATCGTTGCGGTCATCGGCATCAGCGCAGCTATGCTGCGCCGATCCGACGACCGGGCATGGTAGTGGGGAGCCCTGTGAAGGCTCCCGTCACTTACACTGGACGGTTTGCCCCACTTCCGTCCGCAGACAGGAAGTGGGGAAACCGCCATCTTTGTACACCCTAATGCATTGCATAGGCAATGCATTAGGTTGTATTAACAATCGTGCCCCCTAGTGTTCAAGCACCATAGGGGGACTCAATGTTACAGTAAAAAAAAATAAAGTTTTAAAGTACAAAAAAAAAAGAATTAAAAGTTCAAATCACCCCCCTTTCCCCATTTTACAAATAAAATCATTAAAATAATAAAAAAGTTACACATATTTGGTATCGCCGCATCCTAAAAAGTCCGATCTATAAAAATATAACATAATTTATCCCGTATGCTTAACACCGTAGAAGAAAAAAAATTCCAAACGCCAAAATTGTGTTTTTTGGTTATTTTACGTCACTCAAAAAAGGGAATAAACATGATCAAAAAAGTTGCATGCATTCCAAACTGCTAGCCATAAAAAGTACTCTTCAGCCCGCAAAAAAATGCCTCCACACTAATGTCCGAAGGTGTTAGTACAAAAAAGTTATTGGTCGCACAAAATGGTGCCGGGGCGCAAATTTCAAAAATAGAAAATGTTTGGAATTTTTTTACGGTACCAAAACATAATGGAAACCCTACATTTTTGGTATTGCCGGATGCGTATCAACCTCTAGAATACATATAACACATTATATTTACCGAAGATTGAACGCCGTAAAAGCAAAATCCCCGCAAACATGGCGAAAATACTTTTTTTTTCACAATTTGTCCCACTTGGAATTTTTTTGCGGTTTCCCAGTATATTCTATAGTATAATGAATAACACCATTAGAACGTACATCTTGTCCCGCATAATGAAAGCCCTCATGTGTCTATGTAGGTGGAAAAATAAAAAAGTTATGGCTTTCAGAAGGTGAGGAGGGAAAAACGAACGTTTCACCAAAAAAAAAAAACGCCGGGTCCTTAAGGGGTTAAATAACAGTAATGGGGAGTCGGTCACTGGAGATTTAGGGAACTCAGAGCTACTGTACTAAATGAGTACTTTAGCTCTCTATATATAAATGATGAGAAAGTAGCTGATGTAGGTGGGGCCAGTGATGACATAGGATACCAATACTGTTAATACAACTAATATAATAAATTGACTGAGTGTAGAAATGGTCCCAGATAGCTTACATCCAAGAGTTTTTAAAGAGCAAAGCTCTGTTATTTCTGCACTCCAGTACTTAATATTTAGAGATTCTCTGGTGACTGGTATAGTGCCAGGAGACTGGTGCAAGGCAAATGTGGTTCCTATCTTCTAAAAGGGCTCTAGGTTTTGCCCCAGTAAGTTTAACATCTTTTGTGGGAAAACTGTTTGAGGGGCTCATAAGGTACTATATACACCAATATGTGGCTGAATATAATATTATAAGTGACTGCCATCATGGTTTTACTAAGAAAAGAAGTGGTCAGACCAAGCTGATTTATTTTTATGAAGAGATGAGTAGAAGTTTGGATACTAGGGTGGGGGGTGGGGCTGTGGATATAGTGTTTTTAGAATTTGCAAAGGTGTTTGACACTGTCCCTCATAAGCATCTATTAGGTAAATTAAAGTCTATAGGGTTAGAAATAATACTGTGTAACTGGATTGAAAAATGGCTATTGGATCATACTCAGAGAATGATAGTAGATGATTCCTACCTTAACTGGTCAAAGGTTATAAGTTATGTACCCCAAGGCTTAGTACTAGATCCTCTTTAATTCAATGTATTTATTAATTATATAGGGGAGGGAATTAATAGCACTGTTTCTATATTTGCAGATGATACCAAGCTATGTAGTGTAGTGCAATCTATGGAATATGTTCATAAATTGCAAGCAGACCTGGACAAACTGAATGTTTGGGCATCAACTTGGCAAAGAGAGCAATGTGGATAAATGTAAAGTTCGGCATCTGAGTACGAATAATCTGTAAGCATTCTATGTCCTAGGGGAAAAAACTGAATCGATTCTTGAGAAAGATCTGGATGTACTTATAGATCACATACTACAGAACAGCATGCAGTGTCAATCAGATGCCTCTAAGACCAGCAGGATATTGACATGTGTTAAATAAGGCATGGACTCCCAGGACAGAGATGTAATATTACCGCTATATAAAACATTGGTGCAGCCACATCTAGAATATGCTGTTCAGTTCTGGGCACCAGTTTATAGAAAGTAAAGAACTACAGAAAAGGAGAAGTAAGGCTGGGTTCACACAGTATATAGCAGCGCGTAGCTATACGCCTGCTGTTTTAGAAGTACACGCACACTTCTAAAGCACTCAGTCCCAGCCCCTATTCATGCCCTTTTACCACGACATGTGACTTTTCTCTGAACACTCAATACGTGCTAGGAAATATGCTGCAAAATCATAGTACTAATTGATTGCTATGATTTTATCGTATTTGCAGGGCGTACTTCGGGCGTATTGCAGCGCAAATACCTGAAAAATTAAATTGGAAAGTTATACATGGGTCACATTTATGTGAAAAAAACACATCGGAGAAATTAATACAATGTGTTATGCCTATTACAGAGCTTGAGAAGCCTATGTGTTATATGTCGCCTCTTTTAACTCTGTGAAAAAACTTTGAGACTCTCGGTTCACATATTTTGATCAAAAGATGTTTAAGCTGCCCACGACTTTCAACGCGATCTCAAAATCGGGCAGTCCTATCCTATCTTTACCTCTCAATCGAGCCAATCAGACCTCCCGCTGGGTCAACCGACCTCCATTATTCAGAGAGAAAAAATAAAAAACACCCAACCTGCAAGCTGCCCTTCTTATGACAGCCTGTGAGAGTGGGCGGGGACAGAAACACAAAATGGAAGCACCCTTTCCTTCCCATATAGGTTAAAATCAATGTACACCGAGTATAACGTATGTTTCTGCATACAAAAACATTTCTTAAATAACGTATGCAAACCCGGTGCCACTGGCAGGGCTGGCGGCACACATGTAATTATACATGACGTCACACAACCGCCGCCAGCGGCACATTTCTGCAAAAAGGGCAATACACAACGTGGAAATCCCTAAAGAAGCATTTATGCTATCACACATGAAAAAACTTTGAGACTCTCGGTTCACTCTCGGTCTGTGTGCGTACATGTATAATTACATGTGTGCCGCAGCCCTGCCAGTGGCACCCAGGTTTGCATACGTTTTTTTCAGAAATGTTTTTGTGTGCAGAAACATACGTTATACTCGTGTACATTGATTTTAACCTATATGGGAAGGAAAGGGTGCCTTTCCCTTTTGTGTTTCTGTCCCCGCCCACTCTCACAGGCTGTCATAAAAGGGCAGCTTGCAGGTTGGGTGTTTTTTTTTTTTTTCTCTCTGAATAATGGAGGTCAGTTGACCCCGCGGGAGGCCTGATTGGGTCGATTGAGAGGTAAAGATAGGATAGGACTGCCCGATTTTGAGATCACGTTGAAAAGTCCCTGGCACTTAAACATTTTGATCAAAAATGTGAACCGAGAGTCTCAAAGTTTTTTCATGTAATGATAGATAGCATAAATGCTTCTTTAGGGATTTCCACGTTGTGTATTGCTCTTTTAACTCTGCACTCTACTTTCTACGTCAGTTTTTCTGGGGTTTTCCTTTAAATATGAAGCTTTGTTAAATTTTTTTTGCAAAGGCTACAAAATTTCATTTCAGAAAAGCACCAGTAAATTTTATTATTATCAGTATGTGAATACTGGTATAGAAATAATAATAATAATAATAATAATAATAATAATAATAATGTTTAACTAACCAAATATTTATTATGTATTATAGTTTAATCTATTGTTTTAACTCTTGTGAACAGGTGTTGGTTCTTATTTAAGAGGCTTGTGATATTTCCACAATGTTCTTTTAAATCCTAGATTTTCATAATTTTGGCAGTCACATGTCTAAAAAAAAAAGTATATTATTTCTGACAAGGATCCACAGAAATGTGATTTGAAGGCATGAAGTGTAGCTTTATTTTACCGCTTTTTGGAGCTATTCATTTGTCCTTAAAATGTATGAAATCTTGTCAGGCAGAATAGAGCTAAAAACCGAAGAAGAGTGATCTT
This sequence comes from Phyllomedusa bahiana, assembly GCA_025379985.1. Taxonomy (NCBI): domain Eukaryota; kingdom Metazoa; phylum Chordata; class Amphibia; order Anura; family Hylidae; genus Phyllomedusa; species Phyllomedusa bahiana. Next base: position 16,090 of record JAODAL010029394.1, read on the forward strand.
TTTACCCAGAGTCCTGTTAACTTTATATACACCCAATTTGCTGTTATACCCAGGTATTCATTGTGAACATTTCACTAGTAAAATGACTGGATAAGCCAGTCAGTGCATCATGTTGTGGTCTTTACAATCTTTGGTACACCACAACCATCTAATAGTTATTGAACAAAACGGTAGATCATAGTTGGCAGAGTGAAAATCTTTCTATAGTTGTAGCTGATTCCATGATGTCCTCAGCAGAAGCTCTCGACATTATAGCAAACACAATTATATGACTGTGGATGGGAAAACAATCCAGCTGCCCAGGAGAGGCAAATATTAGTATCTGTCTCACTTGTCTATGTAATCAGTTCTGTGCCTAAGCTGCTTGTAAAGCATGTATGAACATAAGTATGAGCATTATGAGCATAAGTAATTGATAGCATAGTGCCACATTGCTATAACCAGCCTTAACATATGCAGTAAGATGAAACAACATATCTAGTATTCATTGCTGGACAATGACAGAGCTGTATTTGACATTTGCAGGGAAATGTTGCTGAATAAAAATGAAATATTATATGTTTCTATTAGAGAACATGTATTTTAATGAGACAATTAAAAAATTACTTTGTTCGTTGATGTGTCTGTTAATACTTGTTATAACACCCCCTCAAAGGGCTTTATTTGCAAACTGATGGCATCAGCATGGCAAGGAATGCATGAAGTCCAGGAAATGTCTCTTGCAAATGGGGTGTGGATCTTTGGGACTGTGGAAAATGTCCAGCCGTGGCCAGGGACGTACAAGGGAGTCAGGCAGTAGGTACCACGGACACTGAAACAGCAGACTGTTGCACATTGTCAGGGATAACGAACCAGGCAAGATGACAACAACAGGCAGAGGAAGGTCCAGACCAAAATAGCTCATGACAGGCACATGGAACTACAGGTACCAGCAGACTCAGGATAGGATGCAAAAAACAGGTAGACAGGAACCAGCAGACTTGTGATGATTCACAACAGACACTAAATGAACAGCAATCAGCACATCAGAGGACCAAGCATAGGCAGACATAGGGCTAGGGTCACAGGAACACTGGAATAGAAGCACTGGAGGGATAGTGCTAGGTAAAACTGACCCTAATCAACACTCAGGCCAGACTGCTGGGAGCAACTGGCTTTTAAGGCCTAGCCAGCCAGGATGATGAGCAGCAGCTGGGCAAGTCCTAAAGCAGGAGTTAACTACTGTTGTGCTGGACAGCAGACAGAGTGGAGGCCAGATTCCACCACCAAGAGCAAAGGAAAGGTAACTGACACAGGAGAGGCAGGAAAACTGACAGATCGTGACGCAATATTTTCAAGTAACTATGTCCTGATAATGCTGGCAGGTTGAAAACAATCAGTTTTGTCCCCCACCATATTATGCACCAATAATACACTAGTAGGCTAATGGATCTTTTAGTTCTTGATCATGTGACTCTTGGGAGCAGGCTGTACACACATGCTGGGAAGCTGCAAGCCTATGTTGGTCCAGTGAGCACCCAGCTTTAGAAGATTCTGCCAGACGAGGAAGGAGTCAAGGAAGTGCCTGGTAGCTGTTCAGTGGGTAGGTATGGCATAAAGAATAGCTTCTGCTGCAGCATAATAGGGATAAACCTGGTGTTCCACATATGAGTGGAGGATCAATCCTAAGGTATGGGTAATCCCACATCTTGGACAGGCTCATGGAACAACTGAGAAGCAAGGAATTCAGAATTATAGGAAGAGGTGGCTAATGTCAGCCATTACAACAGGTAATGAGTGAAAAAGGAGACAAAGAGAAAGTCTATTTGATTAAGGATAGGCATGGGGAAATTCTGTGTGATAAAGAGAAGGGTATGGGGTCAGACTATATAAGAAAAAGGGGAATGGGTTGTAAGTGGTTGGTGTAAAAGAGAGGGAACATGAGGGAAGTTTATGTGAGTAACAGGGGAACACAGGGAAAGACAGGTTATGGGGGAGAAGACTGTGAGAGAGGAATAGGGCCATTGAAAGCAGTTAGTGAGAATGGGTAGGCGTGGGTAGAAGTGCACTGGAATTCATAGTGAGATGTGGAATGTTGTTTATGGTGTGGAGGTGCACTGAAAGAACATGAGCACCTGTGGGATGTTATTATTGGCGTGAGGATGCACTTGAGGAACTTGTGGAGCTGTTGGATGTATGCTAGTGTTGTGGGGGGGGCTAGAGATACCTTGGGAGCTGTGAATCCTTGTTAGAAGGATGGGGCTGTTTTAAAAGGCACTATTATTGTGTGGAACACAAACAGAAGTACTTTCACCTGGTAGGGCACTAGTACCATATGGGCCAGTAAAACTGTATAGTTTACAATCTGGCACTATTGTTTGCCAGCACTAGTGAATTGTGGCTGAAAGAAGTCCTTATGGTGATGTGGGCTGGATGGAAAAGAACTGGGAAAGTTAATGGCCAATAAAAGAAAAACTACTGGAGAGCTAATGACTGAAATCAGCTAGTGAGTCCATGTCCATTCCCACTGCTGGTACTATAACAAGTAGAGTTTTAGTACTGCATTTAAAATCACCCTTTAAAAGCATCTAAAAATGTGTGCGATTTTGAACAATGCTAATCATTATCACTGATTAAAAAAATCAAAGGTTGGTCACACATACTCAGTAGTTCAGTCGTCCTGCTTGGAATCTCCTGTTCAGCAAGCAGTAGAGGGAATCCTGATATTTTCAGTCCAGTCAGTAATATTTTTCAGACTATAAGACGCACCAGACTATAAAACGCCCCTTTGATTTACAGGAAAATAGGGAAAAAGAATTTGAAGCAAAAAGTCCAGGCTAAAATTTAGTTTTTATTGATACCATTTTGGGAATAAATTTGATTTTTTCGATCCTTTTTTTCCCAAAATTTTTTGGGGGTTAAAGCCCAAAAAACCCCCCAAAATTTTTGGGTGTTTGAAATTTTTTTTTCTTCTTGCGTACAGCGAAATGGAAAAATGATATAATATTTTACAAATTTTGGACTTTACAGATGGACGATAAAAAAATTTAGTGTACTTTTTATTTTTTTATTTGTAAAATGGCAAAATTGTAGTGACTTTAATATTTATTTTTTTTTACTTTTTTTTTTGCTTTAATACTTAGTCTCCTAAGGGCAGAATGTACTGGTGTACATAGGATATTCATTCATTAATTACCTATTACACCCTGTTATAGGCAGGGTGTAAATAGGTTACATACGGGCATTTTCGGAAGCCTACAAAGCTTCCTGCGCTATGGCAACTGACCCTCCCCCCCCCCGCAATTACTTTGCACGGGGGTGATCGGACAGAGGATCGGTGTGCAGCATTCATTAATCTGCGATCGCCGCAGCATCTAAAATGTTAACAGCAGGGACGGAGCTGGCTCCTTCCTTGGGTTTTTTGGGAGCTGCCAGGGTGTAACTGTTTTAAGGGCAACACTCCCCCACGGGCTTGCTGGAGCTTGGAGAGGAGCGTTGCTGCAGGAACCTGGCAGCAGGTTTACACCCCTTAAATACTGCCACTGACTTCCCGCATTATGACTCCTCCCCACCCTCCTGCCACCCCCCGAGAGGGGCGCATTGGGGAAATAAAGAAGCACCCTTTAAATTTTTCTCCCCAAATTTGGAGGAAAAACATACGGTTTAAAAACCTTAAAAGCCCCCTTCTCCTTTACTTTGCTTAAAAAAACACCTTTGAAAGTTTTTTTTGAGAAAATCAAAAGAAAATCTAGGGTGGCACAATAAAAAAGGGATGAATGGCATCAAAAGTTTTAAAATGAAGAACGTTAAAAAAAAAAATATTTCAGATAAAAAAAAAAAATATGTTTTTCCTGATCTAAACTTTAAAGAAAAAATTTATTCCAAGGGACAGAAACCCTTTTAAAAGGGTTTTTATTTCACCATTTTCAGGGTCTGCGTTTTTTTTTAGGTGAAACATAACTGTAAAAGGGGCCGGGCAGAGGACACCCCGGAAAAACACAGAAAAGAAAAGAGGCCCTGAACCTTTGGGCCCCCAAACCCCTTCCCCTTGCCTTTTGGGGGAACCCGACTCCTTTAAAAAGGTTTAGCCCCCAACCAGAAAAATGAAAAACTATTTCGAATACGTTTGGGAAAAACAGGAAAAACAGACAAACAAATTTCAAAACACAAAAAGGGAACTCAGGCAAAACAAAGGGTTTTGGGAGCAAGCGGGCACGCAGTACAAAATCGGGAGACTGAAGGGGAAAAAACAAAATGAGCCAAGCCGGGGAACTGGGGGCAATGCAGTACAAAAAACCCGAGAGAAGGGAAAATCCAAAGCCAACAAAGTCAGGTAACCAGAAAATCCAAAAAGGGGAAAAGCAACAAAAGATAAGGAAAACCCCCAATATAAAAACACAGGTACAGGTTAAGGGAATCCTTTAAAAAGGGGAAACCCGGGGAACACAAGCCGAGGGATTGGTGGGAAGAACACAAAAACCCGGGTAGGGGAAAAAAAAAACTGTCCCAAACAAAGAGGGAACACAGTTTTAACAAAAAGGGGCGGAGGTTTTCCGGGAAAGGGGGTTGGCCAGTAATCCCAATTTAAAAACACAGGGAAGGAAGGGCTCCCCTTTTTAAAACTGGGAACTAAAAAATAACAAAGTTTTTATTTAAAAACCCAAAAAATTTTTGGTTTTTCGTTTTTCCCAAAGGCCCCTGGCCCGGCGACCAGAACACGAAGCTGGGGGGGCTGTCCCAAAAAAAGAAACATACAATAAAAATATAAAAAAGAGATTTACTTTTAGATAAAATAGAAATTTCATTTTTACACTTCTTTGTTAGGGAATGTCCAAACATATTTTGCACTATATTTTTTTTTTTAAATTCAAAATGCCCCAAAAAAGTTGAAAAGCCGTACCATTTTCTCAGATTTTTAAAATTTCTTTCACCTATTTGCCTCATTGAGAAATATAAACAGATTTTTGAATTTTTTTAAAATTTAGGGATTAAATTTGATAAAAACTAAGCAAACCAAATAAAACCTAAGCATCTTTTTGAACCCCAAAAACAAAAGTAAAAAATTGATCAAATACAAAAAAGTGTCACAAAAAAAACTTAAAAAAAGAATTTTATGATTGGGGGAATGCAAGCCTAACTTTCCCGGGTTAATTCCCATTGCCTTTTTTGTATGCTAGAAGTTTATACACCCCAATACAGGGTAAGCATGGAAAGTAAAACTGAACTACCCACCCCCATTATGTCCTCAGACAAAAGGGCCTTTTCTTAGTTTTCCCCTCCACAACAAGAACTTTTTATATTTGAACTAAAGATTATTTGGGGAAATTTTATCCCAACAATTTTATTATTACCCAAAAAAGTTTTTTTTTTATAAAAGCTTTTTTTATATAAAAAAAAAATCCAAATCCTTTGTTTTAACTTTATTAATAAATATTCAAAAAGCCGGGATTCTTTCAGTTTTCCCCCTTTAAAATTATTGATCCCGATACCTGCCACCTAAAGTGGAACCCAATTCTTTGTATAAATCCCACTGTTTTTTGGGAGCCCTTTTAATCCCCTTTAAATTTTGGCCCATAAAATAAAAAAATTCCAAAAAAACAAAAACAATCAGGGTTTTGGACATGGACAACTTGTGTAGATTTTGGGCCCAAAAAGTAGGTTCCTTTTGGGAACTGTACTGCTTTTTCGCTTTCCATCTAAACCAAAAAGCCCCACATTCTTTCATTCAGAAACAGCTTCCCTAAAGGTAAGGGGATTCTATGACTGTCACGTTATTAAGGTCCTGTGGTTGTCATTAGTGTCACCATTATGGCAGTAAAGCCCCCTTGTTTCACATGAATTAAACAAGAAAGGCCTGTTTTTTTCTACCATATAGATCTCATTTGATGTGCATACAGTTGAAAATAGAGCATAGCAGAGATCTACCGCTTTCTGATCCTGCCCCGGCCCCCTACACTGCTTTTTTGTCCTAAACCCCCAAATAGAAAAAGCTTGGGTTTTGGGTTATGGTCAAAATAACCTAAAGAAGCAAACCTACCCGGAGGGACATGCCAGGGAATGGGAGAGGGGATAAATTTTTTTTTTATTTATAATGGGGGGACCCCATTTTAAAACTTTCCTTTTTTTAAAATTGGGTGGGCCCATATTGCTACCAATTAAATGGGGGGGTTATATACCAAACAATAGGGGGTTTCCCCATATACCCTTTCCAACCTACTGGGGGGCCCTATATACCTACCTACTATACCTACCTACTGGGGGCCCTATATACTTACCTACTCTATTGGGGGCCCTGTATACCTACCTTCCTACTGAAGGAGACTGTAAACATACTTTCCTCCTGGGGGTCCTATTTACCTACCTAGCTACTAGGGGGCCCAATGAAGTAGAGTTGCTGTATTGGCCTCCACAGTCCCCAGACCTCAACCCAATCGAACACTTGTGGGTAGAGTTGAAGAAAAAGCTGTATTCATACCCAAGTCAAGTATGCACCAAAACTGGGAACGTGTAAAAGAGACCTGGAATAAGATTTTGGTCAAGACATGCTTGAATCTGATCCTGAGTATGCCCAGAAGGATTCAGGAGGTGCTGAAAGCCAAATGTGGATTTACCAAATACTAACAAAATTATAAAAATTAACATTTTGATTTTTAGGTGCAAAACAGTAACAAACTGCAGAACTAAGCTAATGTAAGAACTAATACTTACAAGTCAAATTTATGTATAAGATAGGTAAGATAATTGTTTATAAAATGATGGTAGCCTCAGGTACAAAGCTGTAGTGGATGGTGTTATGGAGCCTGAAAGTCAAAAGATCAAAACATTGTTACCATTTTGTTTGTCAGTGTATGTTCTACCTAAATAGCTTGACTATTGTATCATAAGGTGATAAAAAGCCTGATGTTACCATTTTAATACAGAAAAAGTTATCACTTAAACATGCGCCATGTTTGAAGGAGTCAGGAGTCAGAGTCAGGATTCGGAGTTGGGAATCAGGGAAATTGAGGAGTCAGAGTTGGAGCTTTGGCTTACCGACTCCACAGCCCTGCTAAAAAGGGAAAAAAAGTTCCTTTCTGAATTTTTACATATGCATTATATTATTTTGTTCTTAGAAATCATCTGTTTCTCCTGTTACCAGCTTCTAGGGGAGGTGTTCAATGTTTACTACTCTTATGGTAAAAAAGCCTGGTTGTGGAGAAAAAGATGGTTCATTCTTCAGAGAGGAATTATTAAAGTGAAGGAAATAATTATTTGATACCTTGCTGATTTTGTAAGTTTGCCCACTGGCAAAGATATGAACAGTCTATAATTTTAAGGGTAGGTTAATTTCAACATTGAGAGATAGAATATCCAAAATAAAATCCAGAAAATCACATTGTATAAATTTATATAATTTATTTTCATTTTGCTGAGAGAAATAAGTAAATTTTTTCCCCTACCAATCATTAAGAGTTCTGGCTCCTACAGACCAGTTAGATGCTCCTAATCAACTCGTTACCTGCATTAAAGACAGTGGTCTTAAATAGTCACCTTTAGAAAAGACTCCTGTTCACAGACTCAATCAGTCAGAATCTAACCTCTACAACATGGGCAAGACCAAAGAGCTTTCTAAGGATGTCAGGGACAAGATCATAGACCTGCACAAAGATGGAATGGGCTACAAAACCATAAGTAAGATGCTGGGTGTGAAGGAGACCAGTGTTAGTGCAATAGTACGAAAATGGAAGAAATACAAAATGACTGTCAATCTACATCGATCGGGCACATGCAAAACTCACCTCGGGGGGTACCATATCGTGGGGAAGGTAAGAGTCACCTAAAATTACACAGGTTAACTTTTAATGACTCAAGGCGCGGGAACCCCCACATCACCAAGAAAACTATTGGTAACAACATTACCCCGCAAGGCCACCGCTTAAGAAACACATTGCAGGCCCGTCTGGTTTTTGCCAGTAAAACACCCTGGATATTATTGAGTGTTTGGGGAGAAGGTCTGTGGCAATGGACAAAAATTTCAGCTTTTTGGCATTAACTCAACTCGCCGTTTTTTGGAGAAAAAAAAATGCTGCCTAGACCCAAAAAACCATCCCCACTGTCAATCATGGAGGTGAAAAAAAAATTTTTTTTGGGGGGTGTTTCTTTTCTGGGGCACGGGACTATTTTAAAACCACTCAATGGGAAAATGGATGGAGCCATGTACCCAAATCCGGTGACCAACTCCTTCCCCCCCAGGACTTTAAAAAAAATGTCTTGGTGGGCTTCCAGAAAGACAATGACCCAAAACAAACACCAAGGAAACAAAATGGCTCAAAAAGAAGACTTTAAAGGGTCATGGGGGGGCCTCCATCCCAGACCAAAAACCCATAAAAACTTAATGTCTGACTGTTGGTTGCCAAAAGGGGTTTTGCCCCCAAATTTTTAGTCTTTTTTCCAGAAGGAAAAAATACTTATTTCTCCTGCAAACGCAAAATACTTTTATAAATTTTAAAACAAGTAATTTTCTGGATAATTTTTTGGATTTTCTATCTCTCAATGTTAAAATTAACCTACCCTTAAAATTATAGACTGTTCATATATTTGTCAACTTACACAAGTTACAACTTATACAGCAAGGGATCAAATAATTACTTCCTTCACTGTATGTATACACCCACAACTGAACAGAATATTCTAGATAAGGCCGCTCTAATACTTTGTAAAATGGTAGGGGTCCTCTTTCTTTCATTTTTTAGGCAAAATGGAGAAGCAACATTCATTACATTTTGTCAAATTTTTTTAAAGACGAGTCTACATGGAAATAGAAAATCATAGTATAATGGTCTGGTTCAGAGTCTAATTATTGTAATCAAGTAAGGTAGGTGCGGGCATTTGGTAAGGTTTTTGCAAGCAGGAGGGAATTTGGGGTTAGTAGGAAATCATAAAGCTAATACAATAATCTTGCAAGGAAGGAAGAGCAAGGACAGGTTTACAAAGGGTATCCAACCCAGAAAGTAAAGGGTGAAGCCAATCAGGAAAGTGGTCACTGAAATTAAAAAGAAAAAAAAACTAACCATTTCAGCACCATAATTTTCCAAGATTTTAATAAAAATTACTGTCTGGGACCTGAATCCTTAAAGTTTAATCCGCGAAAGTAGATTCATATAAAACTTTGGTAGAGTGATAGTGTAACTTACCATATGACTTTACCTGTTTCTCCAGCCTTATTGATCTCTTGGTACTGTTAAAGCATCACATTTTTGGCACATTCTGACAAAATAGTTTTCCTACCCTATATCACGGATTTAACATTAAATGTAAATCTAAAATTTTTAATGTCAATGCCTAGTTTTTAAAGTATTTTGGTAAATCCTTTGGTTTAACTTTTTAAATATTTAATGCAATTCATTTCCTTAAATAATAGTAATTTCATGTATTTTTTTAATTGAATACATGTTTCTATTCTACATGCTAAGTGATAAAAAGAAATAAAACGTATATCTATTGAGTTCAGTAAAATAAAATCATATATTCTTTAATTTTTCAAGAATATTATTCCACAGAAACCCACAGGGGTGGTTATGACCACAGCTTACTTATTAGTTTTCCATTGCAAATGATCTCTTAATTAGCATCAGTGGTTTAATGTGCACTATATTTATTACATAGATTTTTCATTATTTTATCTGGCTGCATTGTGGTTACAAAGCAAGCAAAAAAACTGTAATAGTTTTCTCTCCTTCATCTGTAACATATAATAGCAAAATAGCTTAAGTGGTAAATTAAAACTTACATAGGTCATCCTTTAATTTGATTATTTGCAATATAATTGTATTGCTCAATTTACATACATTTTAATACTGAGCATATTATTCAAATCTTGTTTCAGCTCCAGCCCTCAGTCCCTTAGCAAAATTCATGCTCATAACAATTATTCAGTTTCATGAAGACTTTCTATCTTTGAGTGTTACATTCAATTCTAACTGCATTGGTCACAGTGATCATGTGGATCTAGATCCATCGGTATTGTGATTGTAAATAGAAGAACTGAAAATAATAGAAAAAAAAATAATTATATATCAATACATTAAAATGTTAAGACCGATGTAAGATTTGAGCGACTTTGACAAGGGCCACAATAAAATGACTGAATGACTGGGTCAGAACATCTCCAAAATAGAGATTCCCATGGAATGTTCCCAGCATGGACTGGTGAATACCTAAACTAAACAGAAAAAAATCTTATTATGTTTCAGGACTATAAACAAAAAATGCAAAAAAAAAGCAAAAAAAAATACATTAAACCCTTAATATGGATACAATTAAAATGTAACTTTTAATTAGTCACAATATATAAAAATAAGAATCCAGGACTACCATGCATATTAGGTTTATCAGCGGTAACAGGTATCAAGGATACACAAAACTGCCAATGACTCAAAAATAGGGAATATATACTCACAATATCAATTATTAGTTTTACTCGCTATTCATGATACAGATACTGCTGAAGTCTGTATGGAATACAAAGGACAGGCGTGTAGTTCACTCTAGTATACTCTATTTACAAGAACTGGGGTCATTGCCCGGAAAAGGGTAGCCCCATGCCTGAACACTGCCAAAAGAAAATTTACACTAAACCCTGAATATGGATACAATTACAACACAACTTTTACATAGTTACATAGTAGTTACATATTTAGTACAGTTGAAAAAAAAACATATGTCCATCAAGTTCAACCAAGGGTGGGGAAAATGTAGGTGAAGGCTGGGAGATAAGGAGTTTAAGCCTAGTTTCCCTACTGATGAATGCTTTGAAACCCATAAGAAGTGTTGAGCCATCAGCAAATCTGCCATAGAAAGAAATTCAAGTGTTGCACTGTTGCTGCCAGGGTTCTTCCATAAGACAGCGTTAATAGATATTCCATAGAAAGAAATCTATTTGTAATGCTATTTGATAGCAGTAACTTTTGGGATTCAAGAAGACTTCTGTGTCGTACTGTTGCAGCCAGGGTTCTTCCATAAGACATCGTTCACAGATATTCCATAGAAAGAAATCTATTTGTAATAGTATTTGCTAGCAGCAATTTTCTGGGATTCTACAAAAGTTCTGTTTTGCAGTGTTGCTGTTAGGGTTCTTCCATAAGACCCCATTTCACAGATATTCCATAGAAACAAAATATTTTTTTTTCTAATTTATAATCCTTGTTGCCAGTTGAAAATTATAGGGATTTAAGAACACTTGTGATTGGCTGTCTTTGGAGTACAGTTCTTCAATAAGAGACTGTGAGCAAATCTTGACCTTTTTTAAAAAAAAAATGTTTTAACATGGAGTGAACTAGAGGTGGTAAGCGAGCAAGGAGGGGTGTAGGACATGGAGCTAGAGGTATGAGACAAGGCACTCCTTTCAGTGTTGCGGACAACTCACAAGCGAGCTAATCGTCAATTGCAGGACCGTCAGGCCTGTCATCACTTGGTCGGTTCCCTGTGCATCTCATTTCTGAAGAGCAGCACCAATGTGTTCTTCAGTGGTTAACACACCCTGCGGTTTTACCTCCTCTTCCTCTCAGGTCACGGCCACAAATATCATTATTATCATCATCATCAGTCCAAACTGAAGCAAACACGGACCAAATATCACCCAATAAACAGACCGCACTAGATAATCCATATTCTGACGAGCTCTTTGATGACACACTGCGGTTGGGGTCAGAAGGCATTTCAAAAGATCAAGATGCCTAAGAGGATGATTTTGTCTGCTGTGACGCCCAATCGCTGATTCCCTCAGAGGAGGAGAAGGAAGCGGGCCCCTCTCTCTCTCTCGCCATCTTAAAGGTGCGAAGATGACAAACACAAAAGGCATGGAACCTGGTATATGTTCTCTAGACTCTTCCATAAACATGGAGTGGTGCCTTTGTCAACATACATGCGCATCTACAAGAAGGGCGACATTGTGTACATTAAGGGTATGGGCAGCATACAAAAAGACATGCCACACAAGTGCTATCATTGCAAGACTGGCAGGATCTACAATGTTACACAGCATGCTGTGGGTATAATTGTAAACAAGCAGATCAAGGGTAAAATCCTTGCCAAAAGAATCAATGTATGTGTGGAGCACGTTCGCCACTCCAAGAGCAGTGATAGTTTCCTCCAGCGCATCAAGGAAAATGAGAGGAAGAAAAAGGAAGCCAAGGAGAGGGCACCTGGGTGGAACTGAAGCATCAGCCAACTGAACCAAGAGAAGCTCTCTTTGTGCGCACTCATGTAAAGGCACCTGCGCTCCTTGAGCCCATACCCTATGAGTTTATGGCATAATGTCACAATATCGTTTGCAAAATATTCCTTTGTTGCTTAAGCATAAGGATATGATGGTGCTACATAAGGCTTTCTCAAATTTTTTATGGAGGGGCAAGCGCTCTTGTATAGGCAGAAATTTCTCAAGCGCTACCCGGGTCTTGACTGTCTCCTGAGGAAGGCTCAAGGTCTTAGCTTACACTTTCGTTGTTCTCTCCCTGCTTCGGCCTGACTGTCAGCATTGCAGCGTCATCAAATTTTATTCTGAGTGTCCAAAAGGTCATTTTTGCTGGTTTTGGGGTCAGGCTACTGTTAATGGAGAGCCAGAGGTGCAAATAGGGCAGTACTCCTGTTAGGGGCCCAAATCAAAAAGGGACCCAGTGATATGTTAAAAATAGGAACTAGTAATGGGTGGGGGCCCCTTTGGTTTTAATTTCAGGGGCCCCTTTTAAAGGGTTTAAAATTACCGAGGGAAAAGCCCTGTAACACTCACCCCTATAACTACGGCCCCCTGCCACTGATCCTCCAATTCCCCTTGGGGTTTTCTTGTTCCACCACATATATAAAAAATGGTTTTTGGGCCTTGAAAAAAAGTGAGGGGGGGCTCCTGCCAGTTACCATTCCTTTTCCAAATACCTATTCTTCTTATGTGTCAAAGGGCCCCGAGCACTACTACCACAACCTGCTATAACTATGCTGTCCCCCCTTTTTCTTTTAAAAGGGAACTAATTGTTTTAGCCTGTGAATTTTTTTTCTTTTACTCTTAACCCAAAATTGTCTTTCACTAAGTTTACACGTACCATTTACTCTTAAAGGTAATGTGGCTTCCCCATGTGTTAGTATAAAAATTAAGCAAAAGAAAACACAGTCCAAGGGGATAGAAGGGCCAAACCACCCCCCAATTGAAGCAGTGATTCCACAAATCTACAACAAAAAGCAACACCCCCATAGAAATCACTAGCGCTAAATCATAAAAACAAAATTTTTATTGAAATAATACAAAAAAAACCCTATACCTTCCCCTACAAACCCCCCCCATACACTACAGAAAGCCCTCCCCTAACCAAAGACAACAGTAGGAAAATCGCCCTGAAAAGGCGCCCTACCCGAACCCGTCCCTAAATGACAGTCCTACAAAATCCCTACAAACCCTACGCGTAAAGCAAAAATACATCATTTTTAATGATAAATCCCACAGTAGGGGATATGAAAATATACCCACAAGGGGGGAATACAAAGCAAATTTCTACTGGAAGGGGGTACAAAACAACCCCTAACAAAAGGGGAAAGGCCCCCCAACCCAAAACGCTTTCCCCCCTAATAAAAAAGGGTTCATCAGGCAAAGACAACTGGTACAAAAGTCCACCACATACACAAGCAAAATAAAATCAACTCTACACCATACAGGATTTTATACAAAAAGCAATATAGGGGACACCCAGACAAATGAACTATACTCGCTGTCCACAACAGTGAAAAAGGCCCCTTTTCCCGGATACCGAAAGGCACTGAAAGCAGAAGGCACTAGCTTAAAAAGCACACCAACAAATTTGCCACTACTAACCCGCTTCCGGGCGCTACCGGGGGCGCCGCCTTTTCGAAAATCGGCCATATTGCTATTTTTACCGGCAATTCCCCCGGGCACTTTGCGCATGCGCCGCCAACCCCGGTCTCGCGATTAAAATTTAGAGCTCGCACAGGCCACTGGGCCCAAACCTATCCCAGTGACCACAAGACGCAATGCAGTAACAACGATCCCGCCGCAGTGCATTCCCTTGTAGGCCCTCATTCACGGTAATATCGTACGTCATGGGGCCCACCACGTCCTAGCACATTAAAAATACCGTATCCCCCGCCCTAAATTCCAAATGATGCCAACAAAAAAGGGCCTAAAAGTTTATAAATTTTTTAGGGGCCCATTAAAATCCCTTTCAGGGGGCCTATAACTAAGGAAATGGTTTAATAAATATATTCACAATCCCGCCAACATAAAAACAGTGCCCCCTACCCCAGAATTACAAAACTAATAAAACAAGATCTAAAAAGTCCAATAAACATCCAACTGAATAAAAAACACAAAAGAACTTAGATAAATGGAATGAAACAAGTCCATTTAACCTCCTACTTCAAAGTTTTTCAATTATAAATCCAGAAGGCTCTCTTTGAAGATTTTCCTTTTTTATCCCCTTTTTTTTGGGGCCCCTGGTGACTACTTTTTTAATACGAGAAAGAAAGCAAAACCCAACCCCGCCACCGGGTTTCCCCACCACATTCTAGCCCGGCGTATCTCGTCCCTGTCCACATCACCAATGTTTTTCCAGGGTTTTTCTCCTAAACCCTGGAGGTTTTTCCCCCAAAACATTATGGCAGAACAGGTAATTTCATAAATCACCCTTAATTTACAGTTTTTAAAAATTTTTAATTTATAAAATCTCCCTTTTGATCCGAAATCCTTTCTGACTTAACAAATCTACATGCTTTGCAACCACATTTGTACAACCACAAAAGGGGTTTTCCACCACGTCTTTTGGGCCGGGGGGGTGAACAAAGTGCTGTGACCCGTCTGTCTCTCAGATTTTTTCCCCTTCTAAATTAATGACTATGTGCATCTATCAATTCTGCTAAAATGAATCCTTTTGAAGAAATTTTCCAAATGTTTCCAAAAACCTCCCACCTCCCCACCCCACATCATAGGTACCCAAAGATCCTCAATTTTTTCATACCCTCTCTAGTTCTACTCTCAATAGGGCTCCCGGGCCCCATCAACTTGTTGGGACCCCTTTTAATACAGACTTAGGTATCCCCTTTTTCCCGGGAACTCGCGTGAGGGCGCAGCCTCCTTTTTAAAGGTTCCACTTGGGAAAAAGTTCCTTTAAAGAATTTTAGTAAACTTCCCTTTGGATAACCCTTTTCTCAAGGGTATGGGTTGCGCGTTCCCTGTAGAACTATTCCCTGCCCTGGGTTTTTATAAGCCCTTGTTTCAATCCTTCCATTCTCACCTCGCCTGATGTTAATATCCAAGAATGATATCTTCTCCTTCCCTATTTCATACGTGAACCTAAGTCCAATTGAGTTGGTATTCAAGGTCTCCACAAATGACACAAACTGCTGTTCTGCTCCTCTATGTATCGCCCCCACAGGGCGATACACTTGGTATCCTCCTCCCTGTGTTCTGAGAAGACAATGGTGCTCTCCCACCAGCCCAGGAGCAGATTGGCATACGTAGGCGCACAGGGACTACCCATGGCCGTGCCCCTGAGCTGGTGGAAGAAGCGACCATTGAACAGGAAGCAGTTATGTGTCAATACATATTTCATGAGGTCCAATATAAACATGTTATGCCGAGTAAGAAATTGACTACGGGTAGATAAGAAGAATTCAAGTGCTTTAAGACCTTCACTATGTGGGATGGAACTATACAGCGCCTCTACGTCTATGCGTCTATCATTAATAGGTGGCATCTTCATACTTTTTAATCGACATGTGGAAAAGGGGCCCTCCGATGGATCAATCTTTAAGATATTTGGTTGGATCAAGGATCTGCACCTATTTGCCCGAAGTCTCAAATGGAAAAAATTCTTTAAGATCCGAGACCAGAAAGAATGCACCGAACTAGGCATCGAATATAAGGAATTGGCAGATGTAAGAATGCTGGCTTCTCTTTTAGAAGAGGGTGATCTTGATCCATCGGAGGGGCCCTTTTCCACATGTCGATTAAAAAGTATGAAGATGCCACCTATTAATGATACTAACATCGATGTATTTGTGGACGTGGTTAGCCGCGCATTGGAAAAAATAGGGACAGGTATCAGCTTCAAAGATTACAATCTTCCTAAGTAAGAGTATCTGGCATTATTATCATTAGAAAGAGACCATACTATTACTATAAAACCGTCGGATAAGAGGGGGAACCTTGTAATCCAGAACTCCGGTGACTACAGGGACATGTGCTTACAGATCCTCAGTGATAAACAGGGCTATAATATTCTAGAAAGAGACCCTACCATAAGGTTCCAAGAGGAACTAAGAGGGTTATTAAAAAATGCCCTGGAAGAGAAGCTAATTAACGAAAGGGAATTTGAGTTCTTGTTCCCTTTATCTCCTCAGTTGGCCACATTTTATGGACTCCCTAAGGTCCACAAAGGACTGGACCCCATAAAGTGTAGACCAATAGTGTCAGGTATTGGTAACCTTACGCAGAACCTAGGCCTCTACATCGATCAGATATTAAGACCCTTTGTGGTGGCTTTACCCTCTTACATCAGGGATACGATGGACCTCCTGGCAAAGTTGGAGGATGTGATTTTGGAGGAGGGAATGCTGCTATGCAGCATAGACGTAGAGGCGCTGTATAGTTCCATCCCACATAGTGAAGGTCTTAAAGCACTTGAATTCTTCCTATCTACCCGTAGTCAATTTCTTACTCGGCATAACATGTTTATATTGGACCTCATGAAATATGTATTGACACATAACTGCTTCCTGTTCAATGGTCGCTTCTTCCACCAGCTCAGGGGCACGGCCATGGGTAGTCCCTGTGCGCCTACGTATGCCAATCTGCTCCTGGGCTGGTGGGAGAGCACCATTGTCTTCTCTGAACAGATGGAGGAGTACACCAAGTATATCGCCCTGTGGGGGCGATACATAGATGATGTCATTGTGATCTGGACAGGAGCAGAACAGCAGTTTGTGTCATTTGTGGAGACCTTGAATACCAACTCGATTAGACTGAGGTTCACGTATGAAATAGGGAAGGAGAAGATATCATTCTTGGATATTAACATCAGGCGAGGTGAGAATGGAAGGATTGTAACAAGGGCTTATAGAAAGCCAACGGCAGGGAATAGCCTTCTACAGTGGAACAGCGCACACCCATATCCTTTGAGAAAGGGTATCCCTAAGGGACAGTTTACGAGAATTCGTAGAAACTGTTCCACAGTGGAGACCTTTAAAAAGGAGGCTGACGATCTCACGCGAAGATTCCTGGAAAGGGGATACCCTAAGTCTGTATTAAAATAGGCATACCAACAAGCCTTGACTACGGACCGGGACGACCTATTAGAGTAAGAACTAGAGGGGGTAGGGAATAAATTGAGGATCATTTTTACCTATGATGTGGCGCTGGGGAGGTGAGGAGGATTTTGGAAACTTTCTGGCCAATTCTTCTACAGGATTCAGTTACTGCAGAATTGATCGATGCGCATCCAGTCATTACATTTAGAAGGGGAAAAAAATCTGAGAGACAGACTGGTACACAGCCATTTTGTTCCACCCCGCCCGGTAAGAACGTGGCTGGACACACCCATTTGTGGTTTGTACAAATGTGGCTCATGCAAAGCATGTAGGTTTGTTAAAGTTAGCAAAGGATTTTCGGATACAAAAGGGAGATTCTATAAACTTAACACGTTTGCAAACTGTAAATCTAAGAGCGTGATTTATGTAATTACCTGTTCATGCCCACTAATGTATGTGGGCAAAACCTCCAGGGAATTTAGGAGAAGAATCCTGGAACACATTGGTGATGTGGAACATGGACGAGATACGCCAGTGGCTAGACATGTGGTGGAGGAACACGGTGGCGATGTTACGGTGCTTTCTTTCTCAGTATTAGAAATAGTCAGTGTGGGCCCAAAAAAGGGTGACTATGAAAGGAAAATCCTTCAAAGAGAGACCTTCTGGATTTATCAATTGAAAACTTTGAAGCCAGGAGGTTAAATAGACTAATGTCATTCATTCCATTTATCTAAGATTCATTTGTGTATATTTATTAACAGTTGGATTGTTTATACTAGGACCTTTTTAGCATCTTGATTTATTAGTCTGATAATTACATGTGGTAGGGGAGCACTAGCTTTATGTATTGGCAGGCATTGTGAATATATTTATCTAAACCACTACCTTAGTTATAGGACCCGTGACAAGGGATCTGTAATAGGCCTGAAAATTTATAACTATTAGGCCCTTATTTGTTGGCATCCCTATGGAATATATGGCGCTGGGATAGACCGGTATCCTTTAATGTGCTAGGACGCTGGTGGGCTCCATGACGCTAGCGTATATTACCGTGAATAGCAGGACCTACAACGGGAACGTGCATGCGCGCGGGATCACTTGTTACTGCATTGCGTCTTGTGGTCACTGGGATACGAGCCGGGTGCCAGTGCGCCTGTGCGAGCTCCTGATAATTTCATCGCGAGACCTCGGTGTTGTCGGCGCATGCGCAAAGTGACCCGGGAATTGCCCGTAAAAACATAGCAATATGACGCGACTTTCGAAAATGGACGCCGGTTAGTAGTGGCTAATTGTGGTGTGACTTTTTAAGCTAGTGCTCCTTCTGCTTTCAGTGCCCTTTCCGGTATCAAGGACACAGGGGACCTTTATCACTGTTGTGGACATGCGAGTATCGTTCATATCTGTCTGTGTGTCCCATATATTGCTATTTTGTATACTATCCCTGTATGGTGTAGATCGTTGATATTTATTTTTGCATTGTGTATGTGCTGGACTTTAGTACCAGTTTGTCTTTGACCCTGATGAACCCTTTTATTATCTAGGGGGAAACGCGTTGGTCTGGGGACCTTTGCCCCTTGTGTTAGGGTTTGATTTTGTACCCGTTCCACGTAGAATTTGCATTTGTATATCCCCCATTGTGGGTATATTAATCATATCCCCCTACTGTGGTATTTATCATTAAATACTAGATAGTCATTGTTTTGCTTCACGCAGTAGGGTAGTGATAGGGATTAGTAGGGACTGTCAGTTAGGGACAGGTTCCGGGTAGGGACGCCCATATCAGGGCAATTTTCCTACATGTTGTCTTTGGTTAGGGGAGTGCTTTCTGTAGTGTATGGAGGGTCTTAGTAGGGTAAGGTATAGGATTTTTATGTATTATTTCAATAAAAATGGTGTTATTATATATTTAGCTGCTAAGTGATTTCTATGGGAGTGTTGCTTTTTGCTAGTATAAAAATTAACCTGAACATCATCTCCCATTGACTTTAATGGGGTTCAGCGTTCGCTTCGGCGTTCGGCCCTAATTTCTCAAAAAATTTTAGTGCTCGCTAATCACTATCCATAAGGCAAGAACCAATCTGCTCTAAGGAAGATTTCATGTCTGAAAAAGTGGGGGGACCAATTTTCCCTCTCATCCCCTATCTTCCCAACCCTCCCTCCCTCCTTCATTTGCCTTTCCTTTCACTTCCCCTCCCTTCCCTTCTCTCCCCTCCTCTTCCTGCAGTGAAGCGGCCCCCTCTAACCGAGCTAGGAGGTCTGAGGGAGCGCTGTGAGCTGCCCCAGCAGGTCCAGGCAGAGTCCTTATGGCATAAAGTTTTGGTGCAATCCATAAGGTTATGAGTGGCTCTTTAATTACTGAAATTTAGAGCCGGACTGGGACTAAAAGCAGCACTGGCAATGAAACCAAACCAGCCCACATACTGTACCCCAATATTTATTTTATTGCATACCATACACCAGAAATGACATCACTCACCGCACCCAAGAAATTAATTATATTACACATGGAATCCACAGAAATTACATTACTAATCGCACCTTAGAAATGAACTGCGCATTGTACTCAAGAAATAATATAATTCACTGAACCCCAAAAATGTATTAGATTACACACTGAACCCTAGAAATGAATTACTTTACTCACTGTACCCCAGAGATTACATTACACATTGTACCCCAGATATGACTACATTAAACACCATACACCAGATATTACATTACTCACTGCACTCTAGAGATGACTACATTACACACCATATACCAGATATTACATTACTCACTGTACCCTAGAGATGACTACATTACACACCATACAACAGATATTACATTACTCACTGTACTTTAGAAATTACTACATTACCCACTGTACCCAAGAGATTACTACATTACCCACTCTACCCCCAGAGACTAGTTTACACACCGTACCCCAGATAGTACTGCATTATTCACCGGACCCCAGAGATTACATTTCACACTGTACAACGGAGATTATATTACATCATACCCGAGAGATTATTGCATTACACACTGTACCCCAGAGACTATATGAGACAAGGTACCCCAGAAATTGTGTATGTATATATACATATATTGAACATAGACGCACTATACACTTAAGGTGAGTTCACATGACGGTTTTTCGGCAATAACAGTGTCGTCTGCTTGTTGGAAATTCGGCGCTTGCCTACGCAGAATTCCGGCAAGCAAACGACCTAGACAGATTTCTGCCTCCTATCCTTTAGTGCTATTAGTGCATAAAACACCTTGAAGAATTCTTTGTAGGCGCTGACAGTACGCCAAAATACTCCAGTAAAATCAGTGTCATCTAAACAACAACACAAATTTTTCATAGGTTATAATGTACATCAGTTTCCTGTTGGATTGGATGCTTGTTCTGAGGCAGATCCAGCACTGAATCCACCCCAGAATCAGCATTCATATCTTCCACATGAATATACCCTTAAGCTATGTTCATACAGTGTATAGCAGGGCGTACTGTGTGCTTTGCTATATGTCGGGGTTTTAGAAGTACACGCTGGCCAGTCCACAATTCTAAAATGCTGCAGGGCCGGCCCCATTCACTTTCATTTTATCCAGCGCGTAAGTGCAGGAAAGACGTGACATGGCTAGACACATGGCTGTACAGTATATACACATCTCACATATACAGTACATACCCTACTCACATGCACACACAACACCGGAAACCCTTGTCCCCTCCTTACCTGTCTCCTGTAGTGTGGTGCAGTTGGCATTCGGTAAGAGCTTCCCTTCATCTCGGGTGAGGTCTGAGTATAGGAGAAGTGGTATATAATGGGAGGGAAATATACAGCCCCAGATACAGAGTTTTCTGGACTGTGAGCAGCATTCTTATTGGTGAAGCAGCCCCTGCTGACTCCTGCTCTACCAATCAGCGCTGCTCTCACTCTCCACTGACACTTGAGGCTGCTACCTACTCTGTCCCCCCAAGATACAGAGAAATATAGGAGGCAAAGGGTTAACTTATTCTTCCTCTGTGCTCTGCTCTCCCCACTTACCATATTCTCATGCTTTCATATGGATTATTTTTTATTGAAGTGGCTAAAAAGTGGGGGGGACTGTCACCCACCTAGAAAAAAGTGGAGGGACCAGTCCCCTCTGTACCCCACCTAACGTTACACCTATGGGGCTTGAAATTATTTGTCCCAATACTTTTTGTAGGGAGATTTATATACTTATATAAATTAATCATTTCCCTTCCGGAGACTACTTTTCTCAAGAATTATTAATTTCAATTATTCTAACCTCTCCTCATAACTAAGATGCTCCATTCCCTGTATAAGTTTCAAGTACTGGTAGTCAAAAAATATGTTCCCAGCATGCAGTGGTGAATACCTACCAAAAGTAATAAAAGAAAGTACAACTGACGAAGCAGCAATGGGGTCATAAGCACCCAAAGGATACCTTTTCTGGTTCAATCCCATAAATGAACTACTGAAGCACAAATTTCTGAATAAGGTAATGTAGACTTTTTTACATCAGTTAAACTTCTGGGTGTATGTGCATCATCTGCAGGAGGCCTGGAACTCGGTTGCACTATAGGAAAAAAGCAAACTGGCAATAGCATTCGGGCATTTTTCTAGAACCTTTGGGTGTAGGCACCACTTTGAAACCTACCACCTACAGAAACACTGTTTCACACAAATTAAAGCTCTTCATGGCAATAGTATTTCCTAATGGTAGAGACCTCATCATTGCATTTAAGCAGCATCTAAACCATTAGATTGCATCTCAATTAAATCATTGCTAGGAACTGTTCAGTTATCATGGCAGTTGTGGGCCTAATGAAGGCCCACAGGTCTGGCATGACTATGCTCCAAGATCAATAAAATGAGGATGTACTGCAGTGTAGTACTAGTGATAAACTTGTACCAGGTTCACGTTATTGCAAAACCCTCTATGGTCTGGAAACAGATTAAAACAAACAAATATATGTAATGGATGACGGTAGTGGATCTTCTAGGTTATCGCGAGAGCTGACAACGGACCACGGCAGAGAGCAGGGTCTAAGGAGCCCACCAGTATTCACTAGAGTCTGTCATAAGGGGTGATGGATTTTGCTGCGGAGGACTCCCGGGTCGCTATCCCTGGCTTGTCTGCTTGTGCAAGCAGCAAAGGTGCAGGTGTGGTACAGGAGGAGCAGGCACGAAGTGGTCGGTAGAAAAGTCAGGGTTAGTGGCAGACAAATGTGGTCAGTTCACTCGTGGAGGATCAGGGCAGGCGGCAAGTAGAGAATAGTCATGCTCACAAGTAGAGGTTAAAGTCCAGAAAGCATGAATGTAAGCACAGAACACTCTAGTAAAATACACCAATACACTGTCAGGGAACATTAAGGGAAGTGATGTAATAAAGCGTCCAGCGCCCAGTGATTGGAAATCAGCGGTGCATTGGTCCTTTACATTTCTGAGAGTTAGTGTGCATGCTCCCTAGTACGGATACATGCACACCAGACAGAGACAGTGGAGCAGGAGCAAAGTAGGAGCATGTAGAGGTGGATAACAGTGGCCACAGGGGAAAGAAACACAAGTGTGTCAATGGTCTAGAGCGGGGACTGTAATGCGCATCGTGACAATAACCTGTGTCAACTCTACTGCCACCACCATTCTAGTGCCACCAGAGCTCTGGTGTTCTTCTCCAGTCCTTTGCAATGATGCAAATTTGAACCAATAACTGGCCTAACCAATAACATGCAAGCAGTGACAGCTTAGGCCGGCACTAACCCGTTAACATGAAAAGGATTGAAAAGTGTTTGATACTGCAGCTCATTCCATTGCTGTTATAGTTTGAGGGGATCCTTATTTATTTTTAGTATTGACATGGAAAATTAAAAGGGGTGTATACTGTATTTGGCCTTTTTTGCGAGTTACCCCAATGGAAATTTTAAATATAAAATAAAAAGTATTATATGGGTCATATAGAAATAATTTATTTCTTTTTATTTTATTTTTAGTATTGTAAAGGATAATTAAAGGGGGTGTATAGTGTATTTGGCCTTTTTTGCGAGTTACCCCAATGGAAATTTTAAATATAAAATAAAAAGTATTATATGGGTCATATAGAAATAATTTATTTCTTTTTATTTTATTTTTAGTATTGTCATGGAAAATTAAAGGGGATGTATACTGTATTTGGCCTTTTTTACGCGTTACCCCAATGGAAATTTTAAATATAAAATAAAAAGTATTATATGGGTTATATAGAAATAATAGGCATTTAGGGTTAGCATTTTTTTCTACGACAACATGTGCTAAATTGACACTTAGCATTGTTTGATTTTCAGGGTTCTTATCTTAATATATTTCCGTCCACATTGTAAGCAGCAAGTAATTTTATATTCTTTTTAAGAAATTCAGCTCTGCTTTTCTCTCCAGTAATTTTGTCTACACTTGTAGCATCATTATTTATGATGCTAGGCTTTGATTTTTCTGTAGGCTGTCCTTATTTATAAAGTAAAACAGCAAATTCTACATATTATTTTGTTCTTTGCCTTTGATTCTTTACCAAGTCTTGTCACACGGCATACTCTATATGTTATACATACTTGGCTCCCCACTTGTGATCACAGAAACCATATTTCTTGTGTACTGCTATATGTAGTACTCCCTGTGTAGTTATCTCAGTCAGAGAACTAAAGCTCTGGATATGAACAAAGAAATGAAAACTATACTATAGGGAAACTTGTCAATATGCTTTTTTTTTTTTTTTACCAAAAAATGTATTGAATATTATAGAAATAAAAAAGGATTTCACCCATAAACTGAGCAATTATTACACTTTTGACCTATACAAATTAAGCTTTAATTATAAAATAAAATAAAAAAATCCTGAAATGTCATCATACATCTTTACTTTCTGAAAAAGACATCTGGTACATTGTGAAAATGTAACCCAGCACTTTACACTTATTAATATCTTCATGCAATTTTACATTAAAGTGTAATGTTTTGTGAAAAAAAAAAACATGCTGAGAAATTCACGTCATAACTAGATGTACAGCTCCTTATATTCTCACCTCTATAGTAGAGCAAAAATAATTTCTAAATATGACAAGATGCGACATATGTGCCATATGTACAAATACTGCTGTTTATGTCCTTCATATAGACTACTGCTTATGACATCCCTCTCTCACATAAACTGTTGCTTATGGACCACCTTTCACACAGACATTTGCTCATGGCCACTTCTGTCACATGTAGACTGCAGCTCATGGTATACCTCTTTCACATAGACTTCTGCTACATTGGTTGCTGCTCTTGGCCCCCTTTCTCTCCTGTAAACCCCTCTCTCAGATATAGACTGCTCCTCATGGACTCCTCTCATATAGACTACTGTTTTTTGCCTCCTTCTCACATACATAGACTGGTCTTCATGCATTTACTTCCTCACAGACTTCCTATGCTTTGCCATATTGCCTTCCACCACAGAGAGGGCTCCTTCTCCTCTATGGTGCAGTGCAATAAGACTTATAGGACCTTTGGTAACACCTCAGTTACAGATAGGTTACACAAAAGTCATTCAGGTCTAGCTACTGTTGTTGTATTAGTGTTCTCTTTACAATTTGTTCAGAATGCAGAAACATGCCCATATCTTCTCCTTTTCCTTTCTAATAGCCTGCTGCTATCTGACTGCTCTCTGTAGATGATGTAAAGGTGGCTTCCTGCTCTACAACACTTTTTAACTGTGTCTATGTCCAGAATATGCATGCAACATTTAGAATGGCACAAAATCCAGCAGGCTGATTGCAAGGGGACCCTGTGCAGGATAAAAAGTACCCGGGGCCCCATATACAAAAAAAAAGACAGAGAACTTACATCTTTGGGAGATTTACTAATATTGTCTAAAACTGAAACAGTGTAAAACTAGATGAGTTTAACCCCCTTTAAACCCCGCCGGAGCCATTTTTTGGCCCCCTCTGACAGAGCCCCTATTTTGAAATCTGTATGTTCACTTTATTTGAGAAAAACCTTTTTGACATTTTTAACCTATCCATGGGGATTCAGAGTTTTTTTTTCCTCGTGACACATTGGGGTTTTAAGGGATAGAAAGAAATTTTGGGTCCCAAAAAATTTTTTTTATTTTGAAAAATATCAAAAAATCGTAAAAAATTTTTAAAAAATTTTTACCAATTTTTAAACTTAAAAAAATTTTCTGCAGAAAGGACAGTTTGTTTTTCCACTAAAAAATAGTTTATAACGGGGAAATCTACCCATGCCCTGCTGTAGTTTGGCATCTTTTTTTTTAAAATGTCTTTTTTTTTTTTTTTTAACATTGGGGGGCTTAAAAATTTAGAAAGAAATTTTTTAAAATTTTTTCCAACAAATTTGCAAAAACCTTTTTTTTAAGAAAACCCAAAGGCCATTTCCAAAACTTGATTTTAAATTGGGGCCTGTATGTTAGATACCCCCATAAATGCCCCTCCCCTAAGAAACAAACATCCCTAATTTTTTAAAAAAACCCGCTTTAAAGGAATTTATTAACTCATTGGGGTTTTTTCCACGGGAATTTAAAAGCAAAGGGGAAGTGAAATTTCAAAATTTCACTTTTTTTGGGGCAGTTTTAAAATTTTTTAAATTTTTTCCCCAAAAGGGAAACTTAAAGTGATCGGGGGAAAATGAAATTTTATTTTGATTCCCCAATTTTTCCCGTTTTTCAGAGATATCCCAAATGGGGCCCTTTATGCATTTTTTGGCCAAACCAAAACCCCAGAAAAGGGAGGACCCCTACTGGACTCGGGAAATTCCTTTTTTCCAATTACCTTTTTTAATTTGGGGCCCCATTTCGGGTTTTTTGCGGACACCCTAAGTTTCCAAAACTTAATAAACCCCCCAAAAAATACCCCAAATTGGAAACTACGACCCCTTTTAAGGAATATTTTCCAGGTGTAGTGAGCATATCGAAACCCCAAAAGGGGGTTTTCACAAAAAATTTTTTTCGTTAGGGGTGTAAAAAGTTTAAAAAAATTTTTTTTTTTCCCAAAAATTTTCAATTTTAGCTGAAAATTTTAATTTTTTCAAAAAGGGAAACCTGGTAAAAAAACCCCCAAAAAAACCCTTTTTTAAAAACCCAAATTTTTTCCAAGTTTTGGCAATACCCAAAATGTGGGGGTAATCTCTGTTTGGGCGCAAAGGCAGGGGGAAAAAGGGGGGGAGGGTACTTTGGGGTTTTTAAAGCAGATTTTTTGGGGGAAATTGCATATACAAAGCCCCCCCCAAATTTCCCAGAACAGGTGAAACCTTTTCCAAAAAGTCAACCTATTTTGGGATTCAGCCCCGCCTCAAAGAACTCCTCTGGGGGGTATTTACATTTTTTGGGGCAAAAGGGTTTTACAAAGTTGCTTTTTTTTTGCATTGGGCAGAAAATAGGGGGAAAAGCAATTCCCCCATTGTTTTTTTGGCTTCAATTTTTTAAAAGCGGGTTTGCCGTGCTTTTAAAAGACAAAAGGGTAACTTTACAATGGGGGGCCCGGGCAATTTTCAAAAGGAAAAATTTTTTTATAGTTTTTTTAATTTTAATTTTCTTTTACACAATAGAAAAAGGTCCCATAAAAAAAAAATTTCCCTTTTTTAAAGTTGGGTTTTGTTTTTGAAAACCCCCCCGTTTTTTAGTTTTCTTTTATACGGAAAATATTCTGGCTTTTTTTTTGTGGGATGGTTAATGTTTTTTTTTAGTACCCTTTGGGGGCATATGCCCCTTTGATCAAATTTTTTAAAATTTAAAGGTTTTTTTTGGAGGCATTTTGAACAAAAAAACAGCATTCCCTGGTAGGTTTTTTATTTTTTTTTTTAACACGGGCACCGGCATATAACTGACATACTAGTATTAAATCACAGGGCGTTTCATTACAACCGAATTTCCAATTTGTATAATTTTTTTTTGTTTTACTGCTTTTCCCCCAATATAAAACACTTTTTTTTAAAAAAGGGAAAAAAACGTTTTTTGGGGGGATCGCCATAAATCCCGAGAGCCATAACTTTTTTTATTTTTTTTTGTTTACGGAGCGTTTTAGGGGTTTTTTTTTTTGCGGGAAAAATTAAAGTTTTTAAAATTTGGGAAAAATTTTTGGGGGAAAAAAATTTTTTACAATTTTTTAAATTTCCCTTTTTTTGGGAAAGGCAGGGTTTAAGAAAAAAACTGCAATCCCAAGTAGTGTTTTTTAAATTTTTTTTTTTAACAGCGCTCACTGTTTCAGTAAAACCAGGGCCAGTTTTGCTTTTTCCCCTCGGTCCCATAAAAGATTATGGCCCATACCCTATTTATATAGTTTTTTTTTTAAAAATTTTTAAGCACTTTTAAAAAAAAAAATTTTTTTTTATTGTTTTTTAAATAATTTTTTATGCCATCGCGCTTCTGAAGCCAAAACTTTTTTATCTTTTCCCTATACAGAGACGTGTATGGACTTTTTTTTTTTCGGGAGGAACGAATTTTTAATTTGTACAACTTTGGGGTCCAAAAGGAAAATTTTTTTGGGGTCGCTTTTTAAATTTAATTTTGGTTTCTGCAGGGTGTACAAAAAAACGCAATTTTTGTGGGCTGGGTTTTTTTTTTTTTTTTTTTTTTATGGCTTCACCAAAAAGGGGGAAATTAACATGAAAAAGATTTTTTCGGGGGGGTCGTTAAACCCCCGCCCCCGATACCAAATAGGTACTTTATTTATTTTTTTCCCTTTTTTTGGGGGGATTGGCGTTTGTAAAGGGAAAAAAAGGGGGGTTTTTAAAGGGGGTTTTTTTTATTTTTTTTGATTTGGGTTTTATTTTTTTTTTCACTTTTGACATTTATTTTTTTCTTTTTTTACTTTTTTTTTACTTTAAACTTCTAACCAAAACATCAATTGCTTTTTTAGAAAAGCAGAACCCCTTGGGACATAATCAGTACTGTTAAAAGGTTTTCCCTGGGCAAAAGCCTTCCCCCATGCCCCCCCCAAAAAATTGCGGGCCCTGGTTTTGGAAATCACTGAAAGACCCCGGAAAATTTCCGTTCCCCTCCCAGGAAACATCAACAGGGGGGTCGGTGCCCGGGACTAAAAGTGCGGCAGCCCCCACGGAGCAGGGAAGGGGGAAACTCACCCCCTCCTGCCTGCGGGGTTTTTTTTTTTTGCAGCCCTGACAGGGGTGCGTAATGAAGCGGTAATCACCCCCGCCCGGGGCCCACCCGGCCGGGGGTGAACGGGCCAGCGGCCAGCGGTAATTTTTTCCGCTGGTCCCATGTTTGGGGACCGTGCCCTGGGTCCCCGCAAGCCCCCCCGATTTGCCAGGGGGTATTGGAAAACGCCATTTGGGGGGAAATCACTTTCCCCCCTAGGGCTAAACCATAAAGCCCTATGTCGGGAAGGGGTTAAAAAATAGATGAAAACACACTCGCCCGTCCTTTACAGAAATTTTGGGGAAATTTGGGAAACTAAGTTAGACTGTCTCAATCTTAGGCCCCCTTTTGTTTTGGGTTTCCCTTTCCTATCTCACAAAAGTGAATACACGCTTCACATTTTTGTAAATATTGTGTTATATCTTTTCATGGGACAATGCTGAAGATATGATACAAGTAAAGGAGTTAGTGTGCAGTTTATATAACATTGGAAATTTTGGGTGCCCTCAAGATAACTCAACACACAGTCATCAAAGTGTAAACCTCTGGCAACCAAAGTGAGTACACCTCTAAGTGAAAATGGAAAAAAATTATGCCCAATTTGCCATTTTCCCTCCACGTTGTCCTTTGACTCATTAGTGTAACAAGAGAAGATAGGAAGGGGGAGACAAAAGACAGCGCACCCTAGTGCAATAAATGGAGTTTCCACAATTGTAATTGTTAGTATATAACAAATACACTAACCTTTGGGAGTTGTGTAATGCGAGGCACAACACTCCGCGTCTTCCAATAAAGCAACATTTTTTTAGAATAAGAGGTCCAGCGCTGATTCTTCTGGCAGTAGGATGTTTACTGATGAATAGACAGACAGTTTTGATTAGTGTTACAAGGTATCAGGTGTGAATGAGGAGCAAGTGTGTTAAATTGGATGTTATCCCTCTCATACTCTCTCATACTGGTCACTCTAAGTTCAACATGGCAGCTCATGGTAACGGACTGTCTGAGGAGCTGAAGAAAAGAACTGTTGCCTTGGCTAAAGAAAATTGCCAACTCCCTGAAACCAAGCTGTAGCATAGTGAACAAGACCATACAGTGGTTTAACAAGAAAGGTTTCTCTCACAACATGGCTCACTATGGTCAACCAAAGAAGTTGAGTGCACGTGCTCAGCATCATATATAGAGACTGTCTTTACAAAATAGACATATGAGTGCTGCCAGCATTGCTGCAGAGGTTAAATGGGCAGGTGGTCATCCTGTCAGTGCACAAACCACTGCATCAAATTGATCTACATGGCTGTCATCACAGGAGGAAACTTTGTCTAAAAATGATGCTCAAGAAAGCCCACAAACAGTTTGCTGAAGATAAGCAGTCTAAGGCCATAGATTATTGAAGCCATGCCTTGTGGTCTGATGAGACTAAGATAAACTTATTTGGTTCAGATGGTGTCAAGAGTGTGTGGTGGAAATCAGGTTAAGAGTGCAAAGACAAGTGTGTCTGACATGGTGGTTGGAGTTTGGGGCTGCATGAGTGCTGCTGGTCCATGGGGAGCTACAGTTCATTGAGGGAACCATGAATATCAACATGTACTGTGGCATACTAAAGCGGAGCATGATTCTCTACCATCAGAAACTGGGCAGCGGGGCAGTATTTCAACGATAATGAGCTAAAACACACCTCCAAGACCATTGTTAAAGACAATGAGGGTAAAGGTGCTGGACAAGCCAAGAAAGTTTCCAAACCTAAACCCTATTTAGCATTTGAGGGGCATCCTTAAAAGGAAGGTGTGACATCATCATGGAGGAGTAGAAGAGGATTCCAGTGCCTGCAACCTGTGAAGCTCTAGTAAACTCCATGCCCAAGAGAGTTAATGGGGTTTTCTCCCCACGCTCCTTGTCTGACTCACTAGCAGTTTTCACCCACTCTGTCTCCTTGGGTTGTGGTTCTATAGAGTTGATTAACATATTTAGCTTCTACCCCAACAAGTACTGGAGAGGTAATCTTAATTAACCCCTTACCGACATTTGACGTACCAATGCGTCATGGTTGGGAAGTGGTTCCTTCCTGCAATTTGACATATGGGTACGTCATGGAGATCTGGTGAGCTCACAAGCAGAGCTTGCAAGATCGCGGCATGGGACCAGAGGTATATTACCGCTGGCCCCATAATGCATCACCCACAGCCAGAGTGCGCTTCGGCCACAGGTGATTAACCCCTTAGCTGCAGCGATGTATTACATCACTGCACCTAAGATAAAGGCAGTAGGAGGGAGCTCATTCTGCCTTCCATCGCTGCAGCAGCAGCAATTGTGTCACTGCTGTCTCCTCTCTGGATAGGCCGGGAGTGTAAGAAACACTTGCAGGCTGTCTGTGACGTCACCATGTCCACAGTGCATTGTGGGCATTGCCAGGCATGGTGACTGACAGTCGCCATGGAGACTAGTATGCAGCAATGCTGTGTACTGATCTCTATTGTATCAGTGATCTTCAGATCTCTGATACAAATCCCCTATGGAGAAAAGTGAAAAAAATGTGAAAAAGTAAATAAAAGTAAAAATGGTAAAATACAAACAGGAAAAATAAAATAAAAACCTGTACACTGCCCTTAAGTCCATTACAAATGGCAATCACCCCAAAAAAGATAAAAGATAAAGTACACATATTTTGCATCGCTGCATGCGTAACGACCTATCCTATAAATATGTCATGTTAACTAACCCGCACAATGAACGCCGCAGAAAAGAGAAAAACAGTCACAGAATTGCGATTTTTGTTCACCTCAGAGCATATAAAGTGGAATAAAAAGCAATCAAAAACGCATATTAATGCCAAAGTTGTACCAAGTAAAATGACAGTTAATCCCGCAAAAAAAAGGCTCTGTATAAAAAAAGTTATGGCTATCAGAAGACAGCGATGCATTAATATTGTTTTACACAATAAAAATACTTTTTTAAACTCTTCAACATAAAAAAGACCATATCAATTGGATATCGTCATAATCGTATCGACCCACAGAGTAAAACTAACTTGTCACAGATACTGCACGGTGAGTGCTGTTAAAAATAATAGGTGAAGGTAAATAAAGACTATTACCAAATTAAAAAAAAAATAAAAAAATAAAAATAAAAAACACTACTAGCCTTGTCCCTACAAAAATTATACCAATAAAAATGTCAAATCATCCCACAAAAAAACAAGCTGCTACACAGCACTGTACACAGAAAAATAAAGTCTCTCAGACTATGGCGATGCAAAAATGTTTTCCTTTTTGAATAAAACTGTTTTTATTATGTAAAAGCAGGAAAACATAAAAAAAAATAAAAATCACTGTACCACTGTAATCATAACGACCTGCTGAGTAAAAATAGCATGTCATTTGTACCTCGCTGTAAAAAATAAAAAATAAAAAACACTACTAGGATTGCTGTGTTTTGTTCAATATGCCTCACAAAAACCTTAATAAAAAGTGATCAAAGTGTCATATATGCACTCCATAATGGTACCAGTAAAAACGTCAACTCATCCCGCAAAAAACAAGCTCTTAGTCTGCGCCATATACAGAAAAATAAAAAAGTTATGGTTATCAGACTATGAAGACATAAAAAACAATTTTTTTTATAAACATTTCTATTGTGTAAGAGTAGTAAAACATAAAAAACTATCTAAAATTTATATCATTGCAGTTGTACCAACATGCATGGTAAAGTTATCATGTAAAATGAAGCCCAAAAACCAATTTCAGAACTGTGTTTTTTTTCCCCTCATTTTTATGGCCCAATGCTAAAAAAATTATGTAACACCTGTGCACCCAAAATACACAATACACCCCTAGATGCGATCCATGAGGGGTGTGAATCCAAAATGGGATGACTTCTTAAAGTTTTCACCTGTTCTGCTACTTTGGGGGCTTTACAAATGAGACATGGCACCCACCAAAATCTGTGTTCCAAAAGCCAAATTGCACTCTCTCGCTTGTATGCCCTGCCATGTGCCCAAACAGCAATTTACACCCACATGTAGGGTATTGCCGAACTAGGAAGAAATTGCATAACAAAATTTGGGGGGCATTTTTCCAGGATTCCTTGTAAAAATTAAACATTTTCAGCTAAAATTTCAGAGGTCTGTGATTGAGCCAAATAGTGCATCAAAGCCACATATGGGGTATCTCTAAAAATGATAGAATCTGGAGAATTGATCTTGAGTTTCAATTACCTGGTCACATCTACCGTGTTCCAGTAAATAATGGAAAAAAATTGAAAATCTGCAAAAGTGACATTTTGAAATTTCACCTTCACTTTGCTTCAATTTCTGTGAAGCATCTAATGGGTTAACAAACTTCCTAAATGCTTTATTAAATACTTTAAGGGTTCCAGATTCTTAGTTGGGGTCATTTATGGGGGTGTCTAACATATAGGCTCCTCAAAGCCACGTCAGAACTGGACAGGTCCCTAAAAAAATCTATTTTGCAAATTTTCTTGAAAATGTGAAAAATTACTACTAAATTTCTAAGTTCCCTAATGCCATAAAAAAAAATAAAGACATTTAAAAAATGATGCCAACCTACAATAGACATATGGTTGATGCTAATTTTAAACTATTTTGAGTGGAATAACAATCTGTCTTACACGCAGACATTTTTGAACTTTGAAAATGGCAAATCATGCTATTCATATTTTGACATTCTGAGACCAAGAAAGCACCTTTCAATTGATCAGTAGTACCTCACCATTGCAAGGCTTTAAGCAGAATCAGGGGCATAACTAGAGGAGCCTGAGCCCCATAGCAAATTTTTGGATGGGCATCCCAACCCCCACCCCACCCCGACCACGAACATTTACCAGGATCTCTTAAGTCATGCAGTTACTAGATAATACAAGGAGCAATTACCTCACCATAGATATCACCATCATACTGCTACCAAACATCTCCCACTATACGCAGACCAACATTACCAATAGCGCTACTACATAAACACCTGATTATACCTTCAGAACACGACCAAAAATTATCACCACATGGTGACTGAATAATACTCCTACACTATTACTGAATAAAGATCAGTAAACAAAGACCAATATTACCACCATATAGTTACTGTATAGTGGTAGATATGTGTACACAGGGTCTGCAGACTATATGTAAGCACCATACAGTAACCATATAGTGATAGACAACAGTGTACACAGACTCTGCAGACAATACAGTTACATCTTGTGATTCACAGGTGAAGTTTCTCTGACGAGTCGTTGACTTTCCCTTTTTCTTCTACATCCGGCCCAGAACGCCATGATGACTTCTCCCGGACACCACTCATCCTTGAAGATCTGGAAACAAATAAAATACTATTTTTACTTTTCCAGCACCTCACTCCCTGCCCCCCACCTCTGCACAAACTTCCAAGAGGTGGCAGAGCAGGTACAGGCAATAACTTAGAGAAAGTCTCCTAGAGGGGGTGGGTTTAACAAGTCATGGCCTGCACCCCTCAGAATCATGATACCAGGTAGACCCCCATTGGATAGGTTGGTAGGTCCTAGGTAGGTAGATTGGTAGTCTCCAGGTAGGTAGGCAATAGTTAGGTCACGGGTAGGTAGGGAAATTGGTCCTAGGTAGGTAGACAGTAGTTAGGAAGATCTCAAGTAGGTAGGTACGCTACCGGTAGGTAGGTAGATTGGCCCTAGGTAGGCAGTAGTTAGGCTCCAGTTAGGTTGGCAGTAGTGTTGATCGATTTTTATCGACAAAGTTGAAATCGGCAAGGTTTTTATGGTGATCGAAATTTTCAGATCATGCGATAATTAAGGTTAAAATCTGTGCATAATCTATTAAGATCGCGCCATTTTTTGGCGCTTCCTGTAATTTTGGCGGCCAGCAAATCAGATTACAGAATAGAGCAGGGTGAGATGTGTGTGCGACATTATGACTGGATGTGTATGGTTGCGATTGGCTGGAAAAAATCACATGACCTCGTATTACATAGAACAGCGTTTCCTGTTCCGCCTTAGTGTCTCTCAGCGTCTCATAGGAATAGGACGTGCGCTCTGCCTGTGGCCAAACAGCTCAGCGAAATTATCTATTTCTGCACAGAGAAACCTCTACTATTAGCTGTGATCCTTCCAATTTAGTTAGATTAGAGATTTAAGTTTTTAAAGTAGTTAGCTAGAGAATTTTAAAGCAGCATCTACCGCTGTAAAGTCACAGGGGGGAGGGAGGGCCCGCGGGGGAACACAGACAAGCTCTATCTATAAAGAACACTGGATAAAGTTCACCAAGACTTAGTGTAGACATTGCACTGCAATATCTTTATTATTAACAGCTTTCTATTGAAAAAAATTTCCTGGGTATTGGGCAGCCTGGACTTATATTGGATACACATCATTTCTAGTAACTGCAGGTCTCTTTGTTAGGTGCAAAACTCCACTTTTATTATCAAATACATTTCAGAGAGGTTTTCATTTTCAATTTTACCCATTCCACCTGTGTTGATATATCCACTTTGCAGTTAAATTACAATCCAGCAATCTTGAAGTCAGCACAGGTTGTTTGTTGCCAAAAATACCGTGTATCATACGAAAACCTAACAGATACGTGTTTTTTGACTGTTGCGCACCCAGCTTTGTTCATTTTACGCAGCAATCCACTAAATCTTAAAACAGCAATTCTATAGTCACCACAGGGGAATTGAAAGGTGCAAAAAATACCGTGTATTATACGAAACATACCAGCGACGTGTTTTTTTGACTGTTGCGCACCCAGCTTTGTTCATTGACCCCAGCATACACGTAAATCTTAAAACAGCAATTCTATAGTCACCACAGGGGAATTGAAAGGCAAAAAATACCGTTATTATACGAAAACATAACAGATACGTGTTTTTTGACTTTTGCGCACCCAGTTTGTTCATTTGATGCAGCATCCACGTAAAATCTTAAAGCAGCAATTCTATAGTCACCACAGGAATTGAAAGGTGCAAAAAATACCGTGTATCATGCGAAAACATAACACATACGTGTTTTTTTGACTTTTGCGCACCCAGCTTTGTTCATTGACGCAGCATCCACTAAATCTTAAAACACAATTCTATAGTCACCAACAGGTAATTGAAAGGGCAAAAAATACCGTGTATCAACGAAAACAAAACAGATACGTTTTTTTGACTTTTGCCCCTCCAGTTTTTTGGTTGA
>JAODAL010029395.1:0-51650 GCA_025379985.1 Phyllomedusa bahiana
CCTTCTCTGAGACAAAGAAGTCTGAAAGGGGAAAAGTAAAATAAGGGGAAGCGAAAAGAGATAGTGGATGTATGTCATATGTTGCCTATGGAGTGTTTGCATACAGCCGGCTATAAAAAAAACTGCTGCACAACAAAGATTAAGAGAATTCACTGGACTGCAGGCTGTTAGTTTGTGATTTCTTTCTCAGACACATGTCATTCAATATAATGATTTCGCCCACCCACTAGGATGTCGAGCCCCTTTGCGGTTCCATCTACAACAGTGGCAAGCACCCAGGGGTCATTGACGGTATCAAACTTCTTAAATACAGGTAAACTCAAGAGGTGAGGGTTGCATCGACGGTGGCGTTTGACGGTGGCAAACCTATACACTTGACTATGCCAAACACTGCCGTGCACTTGGCCAGATTAAAGATGGGGTCCACTGCATCGCTCTCTCAATCACAGACCACATGGGAAGTTCATACCTCTATAAACAATTTGATGTGTAGTAATCGTCGTCATCATCCAAAGACTACTGTTCAAAAGTTGTCCAGTGCCGGAAAAAAACTTAAATACAGGCAAACTCTAAGGGTGAGGGGCGTATAATGACATTTCAGGGTCGCATTTGATGGTGACAAATGTCTTAAATAGAGTGAAACTCAAGGGGTGAAAGTCGCATTCAACGGTGGCAAATGCGTGGGCACCGTAGATGGCAGAATTCGACAGTGGCAAAAGTCTTAAATATTGGCAAACTCAAGGGGTGAAGGTTACATTTGAGGTCGGCAAACGCGCAGGACCCGTCGACAGCGGCAAATGTATGGACACCATGAACGGTTATATTTGACAGTGCCAAATGCACACATTTGACAAGGTAAAAGCACATCCAGCGTGGACGAAGGCTTCTGACAGTGGGAAACGAGCGAGCACTGTCATTGGTGGCAAACGCGCGAGCCTGTGACAGTATTATTTAACAGTGGCATAAAACTTCTTAAATACAGGCAAAATCGAAGGGTGAGGGGGCGCATTTTTGACATTTGGCGGGGGAAAACGCACAAGCATTTGACAGTGGCAAACCACAGTGTTAATCTCCTAGGGTGTTTTTGGCCTCCTGCCCAGAAACCAGAACAGAGCTGTAAGGCTAAGTCCACACAGCAATATGAAAAGTGCATCCAAAATCGACAGCATTTTCACGTTGCTCTTTATGGCGGCAAATGTGGGGCGGAGCACTTGGCAAATGCACAGAGACTGTCAACAGTGGCAAATACACGGGAACTCTCGACGGTGGCAAAAGTCTTAAATATAGGAAAACTCAAAGGGTCAAGGTCGCATTTGACGGCAGCAAACATGTGGGCTCGTCGACTGCAGCAAACGCTTGGGAATGTTGACGTAAACATTTGA
This sequence comes from Phyllomedusa bahiana, assembly GCA_025379985.1. Classification (NCBI taxonomy): domain Eukaryota; kingdom Metazoa; phylum Chordata; class Amphibia; order Anura; family Hylidae; genus Phyllomedusa; species Phyllomedusa bahiana. Next base: position 1,383 of record JAODAL010029395.1, read on the forward strand.
CTGTGAGCATTTAACAGTGACAAAAGCGCATACCTTTGTCACCATCAACGGAACACCTGTTTGCCACTGTCGATGGCACACACACACGTCGATGGTGGCAAACGTTCGCACTTTGCCAAGCCTAACGCCTCTGCACACTTGGCCAGACCAACCAAGCGGCGCACTGCATAGTTTTCTCAGTCACAGATCACACAGGAAGCTCGTTCCTCTATAAATGATTAGATGTGTAGTAGTCATAGTCGTTATCATCCACAGGCTACTGTCCAAAAGTTGTCCAGTGTCGGCAAAAGAACTTCTTAAATACAGGCAAACTTGAGGGGTGAGGGCGCATTTTTGACATTTGTGTCAAACCACAGTATTAATGTTCTGGGATGGTTTTGGCCTTCTGCCCAGAAACCAGAATATAGCTGTAAGGCTAAGTCCACACAGCAATGTGAAAATGCTGTCCAAAATCCAATGCAATTTTCACATCGCACTTGAGGGCAGCAAACGCAGGGTGGTGCAACCTGGCAAAAGTGTGAGTGCTGTCAACGGTGGGAGAGTTTGCCACTGTCAAAATGCCCAGGGACCGTCAATAGTGGTAAACACATTGCACTTGATTGCACTTGATGGCGGCAAATGTGGGACTGTGCACTTGGCAAACACGAGGGTGCCATAGATGGTGGAAAACTTCATAAATACAGGCAAACTGGAGGCTTGAGGGTCGCACTTGATGGTGGCAAACGTCTTAAATACAGGGAAACTCAAGGGGTGAGGGTCACATTTGAGGTCACCAAACGCACAGGAGCCGTCGACGGTGGCCAATGTGCATACACCATCGATGTTGACATTTGACAGTGCCAAATGCTTGCATTTGACGACGGCAAAAGCACATGCGGCTTTGACGAGGGTTTCTAACAGTGGCAAATGTTCGGCCCCGTCGATGGTGGCAAACGCGTGAACCTCTAACGGTGGCGAACACGTGGGCACGTCAACAGCAGCTAATGCATGGGCGCCGTTGACATCGACATTTGACTGTGGCAAATGCATGAGTATTTGACTCATGGGCACATGGGCCATCGTAAAAAAAAGAATACGTTTTTTGGGGGATGTTGGCAGAAGAATACTTTTTTTTACGAATTTTGGAGCTACAATCCTTTTCTTGACTGATTTTGCCGCTAATAAAATGATCTCGCTTCAGATGCTAAAAATCCTTTTTTATGGATTTTGCTGCTAATGATGTGATCTCACTTCTGACGCTAAAATACGTTTTTTTACGGATTTTGGCGCAAGACTACTTTTTTTAACAGATTTTGCTGGCAAAAGAACTTCTTAAATACAGGCAAACTTGAGAGGTGAGGGGCGCATTCTTGCCATTTGACTCTGGCAGACGTGTGCATTTGACTTGAGTCAAACCACAGTGATAAGCACCTGGGGTGTTTTTGGCCTCCTGCCCAGAAACCAGAACAGAGCTTTAAGGCTAAGTCCACACTGCAATGTGAAAATGCTGTCCAAAATCCAATGCATGTTCACATCGCACCTGATGTTGGTAAACGGGGGACGCAGCACAAGACAAACGTGCGGTCGCCGCTGATGCTGGCAAACGCGTGGGTACCATCGATGGTGCCAAACACGCGGGTGCTGTCAAGGGTCGCGAACATCTAAGATACAGCTTGAGGAGTGAGGGTCACATTTTGACGCCGGCAAATGCGCGGACGCTGTTAGTGATGTATTTGACAGTGGAAAACACGCACGCATCACACAATGATAAAAGCGCATGTGCCCTCGAAGGGGGCTTTTAAAGGTGGCAAACCACAGGGTTAATGTCCTCGGTTGTTTTTGGCCTCCTGCCCAGAAACCAGAACAGAGGTAAGTCCACAAAGCAATGATGGGGCGGTGCACTAAGGGGAGCTATCAATGTGGCTGACAGCGGCAGATACATGGGTGCAGTCGATGTGGCAAACTTCATAAAATTCAGGGAAACTTATGGGTGAGGGTCGCAATTTATGGTGGTAAAGGCATGTGAGGCATTGATGCCGGCATTGGACAGTGAGAAATCGTGGGACATAAACGGGTGCATTAAATGGTGGCAAACGTGTGTAAAACGTGCACGTCGTCGACGGTTTGAAAAACGCCTTTAAGTATAGACAAACATCAAGGGGTGAGGGTCAATATGGATGGTGACAAATGCGCACCCATCGCTGACGGTGGCAAGCGTCTTAAATAAAGGGAAACTCAAAGGGTGAGGGTCACATTTGACGTGTGGAAACACGTGGGTGCCGTAGATGGGTCGGCACTCAAAGGTGAGAAATGCGCGCTCCGTTGACGGTTGCAAAAGTCTTAAATTGGATTTTGGCGCAAGAATACTTTTTTGACGGATGTTGGCGATAAAATCCTTTTCTTAACTGATTTTGGTGCTAATAAGGATATCTCGCTTCTAACGCTAAAACTACTTTTTTTTGCAGATTTTGGCGCCAAAATCCCTTTCTTACCATATTTAGCCGCTAATAAATTTATCTCGCTTCTGACACTAAAAATAACCTTTTTTATGGATTTTGCTGCTAGAATTCTTTTTTTACGGATTTTGGCGCTAAAATCCTTTTATTAACTGATTTTGGCACTAATAAAGTGATCTCGCTTCTGACACTAAAAATACATATTTTTATGGCTTTTGGCGCAAGAATACTTTTTTTTTTTTCAGATGTTGGCGCTACAATCTTTCTCTCAACTGATTTTGCCCCTAATAAAGTTATCTTGCTTCTGATGTTAAAAATACATTTTTTAAGGACTTTGACGCACGACTACTTTGTTTTACGGATTTTGGCGCTAAAATCCTTTTCTGAACAGATTTTGCCGCTAATAAAGATATCTCTCTTCTGACGCTAAAAATACGTTTTTTAATGATTTTACTGGCCAAATCCTTTTTTTAACTGACTTTGCCGCTAATAATGATGTCTCACTTCTGACACTAAATATATGTTTTTTATGGATTTTGGCGCAAGAATACTTTTTTGACAGATTTTGGTGCCAAAATCCTTTTCTCAACTGATTTTGCCGCTAACAAAGTTATCTCATTTCTGACGCTAACAATACGTTTCTTTAAAGATTTTGGCGCAAAAATACTGTTTTAAACGGATTTTGCCGATAAAATCCTTTTCTTAACTGATTTTGGTGCTAATCAAAGATGTCTCGAATCTAACGATAAAAATACTTTTTTTTTTGCGGATTTTGGTGCTAAAATCCTTTTTTTAACTGATTTTGCCGCTAATAAAGTTGTCTCGCTTCTGATCCTAACAATACGTTTCTTTAAGGATTTCGGCACAAAATCGCTTATTCTTTTACTGATTTTGGTGCTAATAAAGATATCTCGCTTCTGACGCTAAAAATACTTTTTTTGGGGGTTTGGCAAAGAAAATCTTTTTTTTACGAATTTTGGCGCTAAAATCCTATTCTTGACTGAATTTGGCGCTAATAAAATGATCTCGCTTCAGATGCTAAAAATCCTTTTTTATGGATTTTGCTGCTAATAATGTTATCTCACTTCTGACGCTAAAATAAGTTTTTTACAGATTTTGGTGCAAGAATACATTTTTTAAACAGATTTTGCTGGCAAAAAGAACTTCTTAAATACAGGGCAAACTTGAGAGGTGAGGGGCGCATTCTTGCCATTGACTCTGGCAGACGTGTGCATTTGACTTGAGTCAAACCACAGTGATAATCTCCTGGGGTGTTTTTGGCCTCCTGCCCAGAAACCAGAACAGAGCTTTAAGGCTAAGTCCACACTGCAATGTGAAAATGCTGTCCAAAATCCAATGCATGTTCACATCGCACTTGATGTTGGCAAATGTGGGAAGCAGCACAAGACAAACGCGCGGTCGCCGCTGACGCTGGTAAACACGTGGGTACCATCGATGGTGGCAAACACGCGGGTGCCATCAAGGGTCGCGAACATCTAAAATACAGCTTGAGGGGTGAGGGTCGCATTTGACGGTGGCAAACGTCTTAAGTACAGAGAAATTCAAAGGGTGAGGGTCACATTTGAGGTCGGTAAACGCGCGTACCCCATTGACGGTGGCAAATGCGCGTACACCATCGACAGTGACATTTGACAGTGCCAAATGCTTGCATTTGACGATTGCAAAAGCACATGTGGCTAATGTTCGGATGCTGCCGATGGTGGCAAACGAATGAGCCTTTGACGGTGGAAAAAAACGTGGGCGCGTCGACAGCAGCTAATGCATGGGCGCCGTTGACGTCGACATTTTACTGTTGGAAACGCGTGAGTATTTGACGCTGGAAAAAGCACATGGGCCATCGAGCGGGGCTCTTGACGGTGGCAAATGCGCAAGCACCGTCGACAGTGGCAAACGCACACTTGGCCAGGCCTAACGCTGCTGCGCACTTTATTGCTTTCTCAATCACAGATCACTCAGGAAGCTCATACCTCTATAAATGGTTAGATGTGCGGTAGTAATCATGGTCCTCATCCATGGACTGCTATCCATAAGTTTTCCAGTGCTGGCAAAAGAACTTCTTAAATACAGGCAAACTTGAGAGGTGAGGGCGCATTTTTGCCATTGACTCTGTCAGACACGCGTGCATTTGACTTGAGTCAAAGCACAGTGTTAATCTCCTGGGGTGTTTTTGGCCTCCTGCCCAGAAACCAGAACGGAGCTTTAAGGCTAAGTCCACACTGCAATGTGAAAATGCTGTCCAAAATCAAATGCATGTTTTACATCGCACTTGATGTTGCAAACGTGGGACGCAGCACAAGGCAAAGCGCAATCGCCGCTGACGCTGGCAAACGAGTGGGGTACCTCGATGGTGGCAAACACGCGGGTGTCATCAGGGGTCCCGAACATCTAAAATTACAGCTTGAGGGTGAGGGTCGAGTTTGACAGTGGCAAACGTTTTAAGTACAGGGAAACTCAAAGGGTGAGGGTCACATTTGAGGTCCGGCAAAACGCGCGTACACCATCAACGGTGGCAAATGCACGTACACCATCGATGGTGACATTTACAGTGCCAAATGCTTGCATTTTACGTTAGCAAAAAGCACATACGGCGTCGCGAGGGTTTCTAACAGTGACAAATGTTCGGGCGCTGTCGATGGTAGCAAACGCATGAGCCTCTGACGGTGGAAAAAAGTGTGGGCGCGTCGACAGCAGCTAACGCATGGGCGCCGTTGACGTCGACACTTGACTGTGGCAAACGCGTGAGTATTTGACGCTGGCAGAAGCACCTGGGCCATCGAGCGGGGCTCTCGACGGTGGCAAATGCGCAAGCACCGTCGACAGTGGCAAACGCTCACTTGGCCAGGCCTAATACTGCTGCACACTGTATTGCTTTCTCAATCACAGATCAAACAGATGACTCATATACCTCTATAAATGGTTAGATGTGCGGTTTGTCATCGTGGGTCCTCATCCATGGGACTGCTATTTATAAGTTTTCTAGTGCTGGCAAAAGAACTTTTAAATACAAAGGGAAACTTGAGAGGGAAGGGGCGCATCTTTGCCATTTGACTCTAGCAGACGCTTGCATTTGACTTGAGTTTAAAAGCACAGTGTTAATCTCCTGGGGTGTTTTTTGGCCTCCTGGGCCCCGAAACCAGAACAGAGCTTTAAGGTAAGTCCACACTGCAATGTGAAAATGCTGTCCAAAATCCAATGCATTTTTCACATTTGCACTTGATGTTGGCAAACGTGGGACGCCCGCACAAGACAAGGCGCGCGGTCGCCGCTGACGCTGACAAAGCGTGGATTCCATCGATGGTGGCAAACACGTGGGGGGCTGTCAAGGGTCGCGAACATCTAAAATACACTTGAGGAGTGAGGGTCGCATTTTGACGCTGGCAAATGCATGCGGACCCCTGTTAGTGATGTATTTGACAGTGGAAAACAAGCACGCAATCCAACAATGGTAAAGCGCATGTGCCCTCGAAGGGGGGCTTTTAAAGATGGCAACCCCAGAGTTAATGTCCTGGGTTGTTTTTTGGCCTCCTGCTCAGAAACCAGAACAGAGCGGTAAGTCCACAAAGCGATGATGGGGCAGTGCACTAAGCGGAGCTATCAATGATGGCTGACAGTGGCAGATATGCGGGTGCAGTCGATGGTGGCAAACTTCATAAATTCAGGGAAACTCTATGGGTGAGGGGCGCAATTTGATGGTGGTAAAGGCATGTGCGGCATTGATGCCGGCATTGGACAGTGAGAAATGCGTGGGACCATAAACAAATATATTAAATGGTGGCAAACGGTGGAAAACGTGCACGTCGTCGACGGTTGAAAAAGTCTTAAGTATAGACAAACTCAAGGGGTGAGGGTCACATATGATGGTGGCAAATGCGCACCCATCGCTGACGGTGGCAAGCGTCTTAAATAAAGGGAAAGTCAAAGGGTGAGGTTCACATTTGACGGTGGGAAACACGTGGGCGCCGTAGATGGCGGCACTCAAAGGTGAGAAATGCGCGCTCCGTTGACAGTTGTAAAAGTCTTAAATTCGATTTTGGCGCAAGAATACTTTTTTGACGGATGTTGGCGATAAAATCCATTTCTTAACTGATTTTGGTGCTAATAAGGATATCTCGCTTCTAACGCTAAAACTACGTGTTTTTGCAGATTTTGGCGCCAAAATCCCTTTCTTACCTGATTTTGCCGCTAATAAATTTATCTCGCTTCTGACACTAAAAAAAACCTTTTTTATGGATTTTAGTGCTAGAATTCTTTTTTTTAACGGATTTTGGTGCTAAAATCCTTTTCTTAACTGATTTTGCCACCAATTAGGTTCTCGCTTCTGATTCTAAAAATACGTTTTTTTAATGGATTTTGGCACTAAAATCCTTTTCTTAACTGATTTTGGCACTAATAGAGTAATCTCGCTTCTGAAACTAAAAATACATCTTTTTTATGGCTTTGGCGCAAGAATACTTTTTTTTTTTTTTAGATGTTGGCGCTACAATCTTTCTCTCAACTGGGTTTTGCCCCTAATAAAGTTATCTTGCTTCTGATGTTAAAAAATACATTTTTTAAGGACTTGACGCAAGAATAATTTTTTTTATGGATTTTGGCGCCAAAATCCTTTTCTCAACTGATTTTGCCGCTAACAAAGTTATCTCATTTCTGACGCTAACAATACGTTTCTTTAAGGATTTTGGCGCAAAAATACTGTTTTAAACGGATTTTGCCGATAAAATCCTTTTCTTAACTGATTTTGGTGCTAATCAAAGATTTCTCACTTCTAACGATAAAAATACTTTTTTTTTGCGGATTTTGGTGCTAAAATACTTTATTTTAACTGATTTTTGCCGCTAATAAAGTTGTCTCGCTTCTGATCCTAACAATACGTTTCTTTAAGGATTTTGGCACAAAATCGCTTATTCCTTTACTGATTTTGGTGCTAATAAAGATATCTCGCTTCTGACGCTAAAAATACGTTTTTTGGGGGGATGTTGGCAGAAGGGAAAACTTTTTTTTACGAATTTTGGCGCTTAAAATCCTTTCTTGACTGAATTTGGCGCTAATTTAAAAAATCCCCGCTTCAGATGCTAAAAATCCTTTTTTATGGATTTTGCCGCTAATAATGTTATCTCACTTCTGACGCTAAAAATACGTTTTTTTACGGATTTTGGCGCAAGATAAATTTTTTAAAACAGATTTTGCTGGCAAAAGAACTTCTTAAATACAGGCAAACTTTAGAGGTGAGGGGCGCATTTTTTGCCATTTGACTCTGGCAGACGCGTGCATTTGACTTGAGTCAAAAACCCCAGTGATAATCTCCTGGGTGTTTTTGGCCTCCTGCCCAGAAACCAGAACAGAGCTTTAAGGCTAAGTCCACACTGCAATGTGAAAATGCTGTCCAAAATCCAATGCATGTTCACATCGCACCTGATGTTGACAAACGTGGGACGCAGCACAAGACAAGCGCGCGGTCGCCGCTGACGCTGGCAAACGCGTGGGTACCATCAAGGGTCGCGAACATATAAATTACAGCTTGAGGGGTGAGGGTCACATTTGAGGTCGTCAAACACGCGTACACCATCAACGGTGGCAAATGCGCGTACACCATCGACGGTGATATTTGACAGTGCCAAATGCTTGCATTTGACGATTGCAAAAGCACATGTGGCTAATGTTCGGATGCTGCCGATGGTGGCAAACGCTTGAGCCTTTGACGGTGGAAAAAAACGTGGGCGCGTCGACAGCAGCTAATGCATGGGCGCCGTTGATGTCGACATTTTACTGTTGGAAACGTATGAGTATTTGACGCTGGAAAAAGCACATGGGCCATCGAGCGGGGCTCTTGACGGTGGCAAATGCGCAAGCACCGTCGACAGTGGCAAACGCACACTTGGCCAGGCCTATCGCTGCTGCGCACTTTATTGCTTTCTCAATCACAGATCACTCAGGAAGCTCATACCTCTATAAATGGTTAGATGTGCGGTAGTCATCATGGTCCTCATCCATGGACTGCTATCCATAAGTTTTCCAGTGCTGGCAAAAGAACATCTTAAATACAGGCAAACTTGAGAGGTGAGGGGCGCATTTTTGCCATTTGACTCTGTCAGACACGCGTGCATTTGACTTGAGTCAAATCACATTGTTAATCTCCTGGGGTGTTTTTGGCCTCCTGCCCAGAAACCAGAACGGAGCTTTAAGGCTAAGTCCACACTGCAATGTGAAAATGCTGTCCAAAATCAAATGCATGTTCACATCGCACTTGATGTTGCAAACGTGGGACGCAGCACAAGGCAAACGCGCAATCGCCGCTGACGCTGGCAAACGAGCGGGTACCATCGATGGTGGCAAACACGCGGGTGTCATCAGGGTCCCGAACATCTAAAATACAGCTTGAGGGGTGAGGGTCGAGTTTGACAGTGGCAAACGTCTTAAGTACAGGGAAACTCAAAGGGTGAGGGTCACATTTGAGGTCGGCAAACGCGCGTACACCATCAACGGTGGCAAATGCACGTACACCATCGATGGTGACATTTGACAGTGCCAAATGCTTGCATTTTACGTTAGCAAAAGCACATACGGCGTCGACGAGGGTTTCTAACAGTGACAAATGTTCGGGCGCTGTCGATGGTAGCAAACGCATGAGCCTCTGACGGTGGAAAAAAGTGTGGGCGCGTCGACAGCAGCTAACGCATGGGCGCCGTTGACGTCGACACTTGACTGTGGCAAACGCGTGAGTATTTGACGCTGGCAGAAGCAGCTGGGCCATGGAGCGGGGCTCTCGACGGTGGCAAACGCGCAAGCACCGTCGACAGTGGCAAACGCACACTTGGCCAGGCCTAACGCTGCTGCACACTGTATTGCTTTCTCAATCACAGATCACACAGGAAGCTCATACCTCTATAAATGGTTAGATGTGTGGTAGTCATCGTGGTCCTCATCCATGGACTGCTATTTATAAGTTTTCTAGTGCTGGCAAAAGAACTTCTTAAATACAGGCGAACTTGAGAGGGGAGGGGCGCATCTTTGCCATTTGACTCTAGCAGACGCTTGCATTTGACTTGAGTCAAAGCACAGTGTTAATCTCCTGGGGTGTTTTTGGCCTCCTGCCCAGAAACCAGAACAGAGCTTTAAGGCAAAGACCACACTGCAATGAGAAAATGCTGTCCAAAATCCAATGCATGTTCACATCGCACTTGATGTTGGCAAACGTGGGATGCAGCACAAGACAAGCGTGCGGTCGCCGCTGACGCTGGCAAACGCGTGGGTACTATCGATGGTGGCAAACACGCAGGTGCTGTCAAGGGTCGCGAACATCTAAGATACAGCTTGAGGGGTGAGGGTCGCATTTTGACGCCGGCAAATGCGCGGACGCTGTTAGTGATGTATTTGACAGTGGAAAACAAGCACGCATCACACAATGGTAAAGCGCATGTGCCCTCGAAGGGGGCTTTTAAAGAAGTCAAAGCACAGTGTTAATGTCCTCGGTTGTTTTTGGCCTCCTGCCCAGAAACCAGAACAGAGCGGTAAGTCCACAAAGCAATGATGGGGCGGTGCACTAAGCGTAGCTATCAATGATGGCTGACAGTGGCAGATATGCGGGTGCAGTCGATGGTGGCAAACTTCATAAATTCAGGGAAACTCTATTCTCGCTTCTGATTCTAAAAATAAGTTTTTTTAATGGATTTTGGCACTAAAATCCTTTTCTTAACTGATTTTGGCACTAATAGAGTAATCTCGCTTCTGACACTAAAAATACATCTTTTTATGGCTTTTGGCGCAAGAATACTTTTTTTTTTTCAGATGTTGGCGCTACAATCTTTCTCTCAACTGATTTTGCCCCTAATAAAGTTATCTTGCTTCTGATGTTAAAAATACATTTTTTAAGGACTTTGACGCAAGAATACTTTGTTTTATGGATTTTGGCGCTAAAATCCTTTTTTTAACTGACTTTGCCGCTAATAATGATGTCTCACTTCTGACACTAAAAATATGTTTTTTATGGATTTTGGCGCAAGAATACTTTTTTGACAGATTTTGGTGCCAAAATGCTTTTCTCAACTGATTTTGCCGCTAACAAAGTTATCTCATTTCTGACGTTTCTTTAAGGATTTTGGCGCAAAAATACTGTTTTAAACGGATTTTGCCGATAAAATCCTTTTCTTAACTGATTTTGGTGCTAATCAAAGATTTCTCACTTCTAACGATAAAAATACTTTTTTTTGCGGATTTTGGTGCTAAAATGCTTTTTTTTAACTGATTTTGCCGCTAATAAAGTTGTCTCGCTTCTGATCCTAACAATACGTTTCTTTAAGGATTTCGGCACAAAATCGCTTATTCTTTTACTGATTTTGGTGCTAATAAAGATATCTCGCTTCTGACGCTAAAAATACTTTTTTTGGGGGATGTTGGCAGAAGAATACTTTTTTTTACGAATTTTGGCGCTAAATCCTATTCTTGACTGAATTTGGCGCTAATAAAATGATCTCGCTTCAGATGCTAAAAATCCTTTTTTATGGATTTTGCTGCTAATAATGTTATCTCACTTCTGACGCTAAAATACGTTTTTTATGGATTTTGGCGCAAGAATACTTTTTTTAACAGATTTTGCTGGCAAAAGAACTTCTTAAATACAGGCAAACTTGAGAGGTGAGGGGCGCATTCTTGCCATTTGACTCTGGCAGACGTGTGCATTTGACTTGAGTCAAACCACAGTGATAATCTCCTGGGGTGTTTTTGGCCTCCTGCCCAGAAACCAGAACAGAGCTTTAAGGCTAAGTCCACACTGCAATGTGAAAATGCTGTCCAAAATCCAATGCATGTTCACATCGCACTTGATGTTGACAAACGTGGGACGCAGCACAAGACAAACGTGTGGTCGGCGCTGATGCTGGCAAACGCGTGGGTACCATCGATGGTGGCAAACACGCAGGTGCTGTCAAGGGTCGCGAACATCTAAGATACAGCTTGAGGAGTGAGGGTCACATTTTGACGCCGGCAACTGCGCGGACGCTGGTAGTGATGGATTTGACAGTGGAAAACACGCACGCAGCACACAATGGTAAAAGAGCATGTGCCCTCGATGGGGGCTTTTAAAGGTGGCAAACCACAGGGTTAATGTCCTGGGTTGTTTTTGGCCTCCTGCCCAGAAACCAGAACAGAGCGGTAAGTCCACAAAGCAATGATGGGGCGGTGCACTAAGGGGAGCTATCAATGATGGCTGACAGTGACAGATACGCGGGTGCAGTCGATGGTGGCAAACTTCATAAATTCAGGGAAACTCTATGGGTGAGGGTCGCATTTGATGGTGGTAAAGGCATGTGAGGCATTGATGCCGGCATTGGACAGTGAGAAATGCGTGGGACCATAAACGGGTGCATTAAATGGTGGCAAACGGTGGAAAACGTGCACGTCGTCGACGGTTGAAATAGCCTTAAGTATAGACAAACTCAAGGGGTGAGGGTCACATATGATGGTGGCAAATGCGCACCCATCGCTGACGGTGGCAAGCGTCTTAAATAAAGGGAAACTCAAAGGGTGAGGGTCACATTTGACGGTGGGAAACACGTGGGCGCCGTAGATGGCGGCACTCAAAGGTGAGAAATGCGCGCTCCGTTGACGGTTGTAAAAGTCTTAAATTGGATTTTGGCGCAAGAATACTTTTTTGATGGATGTTGGCGTTAAAATCCTTTTCTTAACTGATTTTGGTGCTAATAAGGATATCTCACTTCTAACGCTAAAACTAAGTTTTTTTGCAGATTTTGGCGCCAAAATCCCTGTCTTACCTGATTTTGCCGCTAATAAATTTATCTCGCTTCTGACACAAAAAAAAATTTTCAATGGATTTTGGTGCTAGAATTCTTTTTTACTGATTTTGGTGCTATAATCCTTTTCTTAACTGATTTTGGCACTAATAAAGTGATCTCGCATCTGACACTAAAAATACATCTTTTTATGGCTTTTGGCGCAAGAATACTTATTTTTTTTCAGATGTTGGCGCTACAATCTTTCTCTCAACTGATTTTGCCCCTAATAAAGTTATCTTGCTTCTGATGTTAAAAATACATTTTTTAAGGACTTTGGCGCAAGAATACTTTGTTTTACGGATTTTGGCGCTAAAATCCTTTTCTTAACAGATTTTGCCGCTAATAAAGATATCTCTCTTCTGAAGCTAAAAATACGTTTTTTTACGGATTTTAGTGGCAAAATCCTTTTTTTAACTGACTTTGCCGCTTATAATGATGTCTCACTTCTGACACTAAAAATATGTTTTTTATGGATTTTGGCGCAAGATACTTTTTTGACAGATTTTGGCGCCAAAATCCTTTTCTCAACTGATTTTGCCGCTAACAAAGTTATCTCATTTCTGACGCTAACAACACTTTTCTTTAAGGATTTTGGCGCAAAATACTTTTTTTAACGGATTTTGGCGATAAAATCCTTTTCTTAACTGACTTTGGTGCTAATCAAAGATGTCTGGCTTCTAACGATAAAAATACTTGTTTTTGCGGATTTTGGTGCTAAAATCCTTTTCTTAACTGATTTTGCCGCTAATAAAGTTGTCTCGCTTCTGATGCTAACAATACTTTTCTTTAAGGATTTTGTCACAAAATCACTTATTCTGTTACTGATTTTGGTGCTAATAAAGATATCTCACTTCTGACGCTAAAAATACGTTTTTTTTGCGGACGTTGGCAGAAGAATACTTTTTTTTACGAATTTTGGCGCTAAAATCCTATTCTTGACTGAATTTGGCGCTAATAAAATGATCTCGCTTCAGATGCTAAAAATCCTTTTTTATGGATTTTGCTGCTAATAATGTTATCTCACTTCTGACGCTAAAATAAGTTTTTTTCAGATTTTGGTGCAAGAATACTTTTTTTTTACAGATTTTGCTGGCAAAAGAACTTCTTAAATACAGGCAAACTTGAGAGGTGAGGGGCGCATTCTTGCCATTTGACTCTGGCAGACGTGTGCATTTGACTTGAGTCAAAGCACAGTGTTAATCTCCTGGGGTGTTTTTGGCCTCCTGCCCAGAAACCAGAACAGAGCTTTAAGGCTAAGTCCACACTGCAATGTGAAAATGCTGTCCAAAATCCAATGCATGTTCACATCGCACTTGATGTTGGCAAATGTGGGAAGCAGCACAAGACAAACGCGCAGTCGCCGCTGACGCTGTCAAATGCGTGGGTACCATCGATGGTGGCAAACACGCGGGTGCCATCAAGGGTCCCGAACATCTAAAATACAGCTTGAAGGGGAGTCGCATTTGAACGTGGCAAACTCTAAGTACAGAGAAATTCAAAGGTGAGGGTCACATTTGAGTCGGTAACGCGCGTACCTCCATTGACGGGTGGCAAATGCGCGTACCCATCGACAGTGGGACATTTGACAGTGCCAACCGCTTGCATTTGACGACTTGCAATCGCACATGCCTTCGACGTGTTTCTAACAGTGGCAAATGTTCGGTGTTTCTGCCGATTTGCAAAACGCATGAGCCTTTGCCCTTTTAAAAAAACGTGGGCACACGACAGCACTAAACCTGGGCGCGTTGACGTCGCATTTTGAAATGTGGCAAACGCGTGAGTGTTTGATGCTGGCAGAAGCACATGGGCCATCGAGCGGGGCTCTTGACGGTGGCAAACGCGCGAGCCGTCGACAATAGAAAACGCACACTTGGCCAGGCCTAACGCTGCTGCACACTGTATTGCTTTCCTCAATTAAAAGATCACACAGGAACCATACTTTTATAAATGATTGATGTGGCAGTATCATCGTGGTCCCTCATCCATTGACTGCTATCCATAAGTTTTCAGTGCTGGCAAAGCAATCTTAAATACAGGCAAACTTTTAAGGTGAGGGCGCATTTTGCCATTTGACTCGGCAGACGCGTGCATTTGACTTGAGTCAAAGCACATGTTAATCTCCTGGGGTGGTTTTTTGGGCCTTTCCCGCCCAGAAACCAGAACAGAGCTTTAAGGCTAAGTCCACACTTGCAATGTAAAATGCTGTCCAAAATCCAATGCATGTTCACATCGCACTTGATGTTGACAAACGTGGGCGCAGCACAAGACAAGCGCGCGGGTCGCCGCGACCGCTGGTAAACACGTGGGTACCATCAAGGGTCGCGAACATCTTAAATACAGCTTGAGGGGTGAGGGTCGCATTTGACGGTGGTAAACGTCTTAAGTACAGGGAAAATTTAAAAAGGGTGAGGGTCACATTTGAGGTCGGCAAACACGCCCTACACCATCAACGGTGCAAATGCGCGTACAACCATCGACGTGAATTTGACAGTGCCAAAGCTTGCAAATGCATGCAAAAGCACAGTCCTAATGTTCGGATGTGCGCGATGGTGGCAACGCTTGAGCTTTGACGGTGGAAAAAAACGTGGGCGCGTCGACAGCAGCTAATGCATGGGCGCCATTGACGTCGACATTTGACTGTTGGAAACGCGTGAGTATTTGACGCTGGAAAAAGCACATGGGCCATCGAGCGGGGCTCTTGACGGTGGCAAATGCGCAAGCACCGTCGACAGTGGCAAACGCACACTTGGGCCAGGCCATCGTGCTGCGCACTTTTTTTTGTTTTTCCCTCAATCACAGATCACCGGGAACCTCACCCCTCTAAAAGGTTAGATGTGGGAGTCATCATGTCCCATCCATGGACTCTATCCAAAATTTTTCCATGCTGGCAAAAGAACACTTAAATACAGGCAAACTTAGAGTGAGGGCCTTTTTTTTCCATTTGCTCTTCGACACCGTGCTTTTTGACTTGAGTAAATCACATGTTAACTCCGGGGGGTGTTTTTGCCTCCGCCCAGAAACCAAAGGGAGTTTTAAGAAAAATCCACACTGCAAGGAAAAATGCTGCCAAAACAAATGCATGTTCACATGCCTTGATGTTGCAAACGGGACGCACAAAAAACAACCCAACCCCCGCCGCAGCTGGCAAAGAGGGGTACCACGATGGGGCAAACACGCGGGTGCTCGGGGCCCCCCAAAACATCAAAAATACAGCTTGGGGGGTGGGGGGTCGAGTTTGACAGGGGCAAACTCTTAAGTACAGGGAAACCCCAAGGGTGAGGGTCAAATTTGAGTCGGCAAACCGCGTAAAACCATCAACGTGGGAAAAGCACGTAAACCCCCATCGAGGTGACATTTTTACAGTTCCAAATGCTTTCATTTTACGTTAGCAAAACACAAAACGCTCGACGAGGGTTTTAAAAAAGTGACAAATTTTGGGGGGCCCGCGAAGGTAGCAAACGCATGACCCTACGGTGGAAAAAAGTGGGGCGCTCGACAGCACTAACATGGGCCGTTGACTCGACACTTGACTGTGGCAAACCGGAGTATTTGACCCCGGGAGAAGCACCTTCCATCAAGGGGCTCTGACGGGGGCAAAAGCGCAAGCACCGTCACAGTGGCAAACGCTCACTTTGGGCCCGCCTAATGCGCGCCCCTGATTGCTTTCTCAATCACAGATCAAACCCGGAAGCTCATACCTCTATAAATGGTTTAATGTGTGGAGCTCGTGGTCCCACCCTGGACTGCTATTTTTAAGTTTTCTAGTGCTGGCAAAGAACTTCTTAATACAGGCGAACGTTGAGAGGTGAGGGCTGCATTCCCTTGCCATTTGATCTCTGGCCAGACGTGTGCTTTGACTTGAGTTCAAAGCACAGTGTTAAGTCTCCTGTGGGTTGTTTTTGCCTCCTGCCATAAACCAGAACAGAGCTTAAGGCTAAGGTCCACACTGCAATGTGAAAAAGTGGCTGTCCAAAATCCAATGCATTTTCACATCGCAACTTGATTTGCAAGAACGTGGGATGCAGCACAAGACATGCGGCGGTCGCCGCTGACGCTGGCAAACACGTGGGTACTAATCCGATGGTGGCAAACCCGCAGGTGCTGTCAAGGGTCGCGAACATCTAAAATACAGCTTGAAGGAGTAGGGTCCGCATTTTGACGCCGGCAAATGCGCGACGCTGTTAGTGATGTATTTGACAGGGAAAACGAGCACGCTCACACAATGGTAAAGCGCATGTGCCCTCGAAGGGGGCCTTTTTAAAGATGGGCAAACCACCGGGTTAATGTCCTGGGGTGTTTTTGGCCTCCTGTCCAGAAACCAGAACAGAGCGGTAAGTCCACAAAGCAATGATGGGCGGGTGCACTAACGGGAGCTATCAATGAGGCTGACAGTTGACAGATACGCGGGTGGCGTCCATGGTGGCAAACTTCATAAATTCAGGAAACTCTATGGTGAGGTCGCATTTGATGGTGGTAAAGGCAATGTGCGGCATTGATGCCAGCTTTGGACAGTGATAAATGCGTGGACCATAAATACGAATACATTACATGCGTGGCAAACTGTGAAAACGTGCACGTCGAGACGTTTGAAATAGCCTTAAGTATAGACAAACTCAAGGTGATGTCCATATTATGGTGCAAATGCGCACCCATCGCTGACGTGGCAAGCGTCTTAAATAAATGGAACTCAAAGGGTGAGGGTCACATTTGACGGTGGGAAACACGTGGGCGCCGTAGATGTCGGCACTCAAAGGTGAGAAATGCCGCTCCTTGACGGATGTAAAATGTCTTAAATTGATTTGGCAGCCAAATACTTTTTTGATGGATGTTTGGCGTTAAAACCTTTTCATTATCAGATTTTGCGCTAATAAAAGATATATCTCTTCTGAAGCTAAAAATACGTTTTTTTTTAACGGATTTTTATGGCAAAATCCTTTTTTTAACTGACTTGCCGCTGATAAAGGATGATTCATCACTTCTGACACTAAAAATATGTTTTTTTATAGGATTTTTGCTCAAGATTACTTTTGACAGATTTTGGTGCCAAAATCCTTTTCTCAACTGATTTTGTCCGCTAAACAAAGTTATCTCATTTCTGACGCCTAACACACTTTTCTTTAAGGATTTTGCGCAAAAATACTTTTTTTTAACGGATTTTGGCGATAAAATCCTTTTCGTAACTGACTTTGGTGCTAATCAAAGAGTCTGGCTTCTAACATAAACATACTTGTTTTTGCGGATTTTGGGTGCTAAAATCTTTTCTTAACTGATTTTGCCGCCTAATAAAGTTGTCTCGCCTTCTGATCTAACAATACTTTTCTTTTAAGATTTTGCACAAAATCACTATTCGTTACTGATTTTTTGGTTCTAATAAAGATATCTCATTCTGACCTAAAAAACGTTTTTTTTGCGGACTGTTTGCAGAAGAATACTTTTTTTTACGAATTTTGCGCTAAAATCCTATTCTTGACTAATTTGGCGCTAATAAAATGATCTCGCCTCAGATTGCTAAAAATCCTTTTTTTATAGATTTTCTGCTAATAATGTTACTCACTTCTGACGCTAAAATAAGTTTTTTTCAGATTTTTTGGTGCACGGGGGGGAAAAAAAAAAAATACTTTTTTTACGAGATTTTGCTGGCAAAAGAACTTCTTAAAACAGGCAAACTTGAGAGGTGAGGCGCATTCATTGCCAATTGACTCTGGCAGACGTGTGCATTTGACTTGATCAAACACCGTGTTAATCTCCTGGGGTGTTTGGCCTCCTGCCCAGAAACCAAACAGAGCTTTAAGGCTAAGTCCACTACTGCAATGTGAAAATGCTGTCCCAAAATCCAATGCATATTCACATCGCACTTGATGTTGGGCAAATGTGGGAAGCAGCACAAGCCAAACGCGCAGAGAATTCGCCGCTTGACGCTGTCAAAATGCGTTGGGTACCATCCGATGTGGCAAACACGCGGGTGCCATCAGGTCCACGAACATCTAAAATACAGCTTGAAGGGGGATGGTCCATTTGACGGTGGCAAACGTCTTAATACAGAGAAATTCAAAGGTTGAGGTCACATTTGTGAGTCGTAAACGCGCTACCCGCATTGACGGTGGCAAATGCGCGTACACCATCGACGGTTGACATGAGTGATTGAGCGCGTGCGCAGAATGGCATGCATTTGACGATTGCAAAAGCACATGCGGCTTCGACAGGGTGTCTAACAGGGCAAATGTTCGGGTGCTTGCCGATGGTAGCAAACGCAGAGTCCTTTGACGGGAGGAGAAAAAATCGTGGCACGTACGGACGATCAGCTAAGCATGGGCGCCGTTGACGTCGACATTGACTGTGGCAACGCGGTGAGTGTTTGATGCTGTGTGCGCAGTGAAGCACATGGGCCACGAGCGGGGCTCTGACGGTGGCAAAACGCGCGAGCGCCGTCGACAGTGGCATACGCACACGTGGCCATCTAACGCTGCTGCATTACTGTATTGCTTTCTCAATCACAGATCACACAGGATGCTCATACCTCTAATAAATGGTTAATTGAGGTAGTCCATCGTGGTCCTCATCCAGTGGGTTACGAGTGAAGCGAGGCCGATAAGTTTTCAGTTGGCGAGTGTGCAAAAGAACTTAAATACAAGCAAACAGATAGAGATGAGGGGTGCATCTTTGCCATTTGACGTCTACAGAAGCGTGCAATAGACTTGAGTCAAAGCACAGTGTTAATCCCTGGGGTGTTTTTTTGCCTCTGCCCAGAAACGCTCAGAAACAGACGAGGGTGAGAGGGGCTAAGTCCACACAGCAATGTGAAGAGATTCAGGTTCCAAATCCATGCATGTTCACATCGCACTTGATGTTGGCAAACGTGGGACGCAGCACAAGACAAATGCGCGGTCGCCGCTGACGCTGGCAAACGAGTGGGTACCATCGATGGTGACAAACACGCGGGTGCCATCAAGGGTCGCGAACATCTAAAATACAGCTTGAGGGATGAGGGTCGCATTTGACGGTGGCAAACGTCTTAAGTACAGGGAAATTCAAAGGGTGAGGGTCACATTTGAGGTCGGCAAGACGTGCTTACCCAGTGCTGGGCTGTGGCAGAGACTGCTCGTGACACCATCGATGGTGACATTTGACAGTGCCAAATGCTTTGAATTTGACGATAGCAAAAGCACATGCGGCGTCGACGAGGGTTTCTAACAGTGGTAAATGTTCGGGTGCTGTCGATGGTAGCAAACGCATGAGCCTCTAACGGTGGAAAAAAACGTGGACGCGTCGATAGCAGCTAATGCATGGGCACCGTTGACGTCGATATTTGACTGTGGCAAGCGTGTGAGTATTTGATGCTGGCAGAAGCACCTGGGCCATCGAGCGGGGCTCTAAAACGGTTTGGAACGCGCAAGCACCGCACATTTGCAAACGCCATTTGGGCCGGCCTAACGTTGCTGCACACTGTATTGCTTTCTCAATCACAGGTCACACAGGAAGCTCATACCTCTATAAATGGTTAGATGTGCGGGTGGGTCATAGTGGTCATCACCATGGACTGCTATCCATAAGTTTTCTAGTGCTGGAAAAAGAACTTCTTAAATACAGGAAAGCTTCAGAGGTGAGGGGCGCATCTTTGCCATTTGACTCTATCAGACGCATGCATTTGACTTGAGTCAAAGCACAGTGTTAATCTCCTGGGGTGTTTTTGGCCTCCTGCTCAGAAACCAGAACAGAGCTTTAAGGCTAAGTCCACACTGCAATGTGAAAATGCTGTCCAAAATCCAATGCATGTTCACATCGCACTTGATGTTGGCAAACGTGGGATGCAGCACAAGACAAACGTTGTGGTGCGCTAAGCTGGCAAACGCGCGGGGTACATCGTTGGGTGGCAAACACGCGGGTGCTGTCAAGGGTCGTGAACATCTAAAATACAGCTTGAGGAGTGAGGGTCACATTTTGACGCCGGCAAGTGTGCGGACACTGTTAGTGATGTATTTGACAGTGGAAAACACGCACGCATCACACAAGGGTAAAAGCGCATATGCCCTCGATGGGAGCTTTTAAAGGTGGCAAACCACAGGGTTTATGTCCTCGGTTGTTTTTGGCCTCCTGCCCAGAAACCAGAACAGAGCTGTAAGTCCACAAAGCAATGATGGGGCGGTGCACTAAGGGGAGCTATCAATGATGGCTGACAGTGGCAGATACATGGGTGCAGTCGATGGTGGCAAACGTCATAAATTCAGGGAAACTCTATGGGTGATGGTCGCATTTGATGGTGGTAAAGGCATGTGCGGCATTGATGCCGGCATTGGACAGTGAGAAATGCATGGGACCATAAATGTATACATTAAATGGTGGCAAACGGTGGAAAACGTGCATGTCGTCGACGGTTGAAAAAGCCTTAAGTATAGACAAACTCAAGGGGTGAGGGTCACATATGATGGTGGCAAATGCGCGCCCATCGCTGATGGTGGCAAGCGTCTTAAATAAAGGGAAACTCAAAGGGTGAGGGTCACATTTGACGGTAGGAAACACGTGGGCGCCATAGATGACGGCACTCAAAGGTGAGAAATGCGCGCTCCGTTGACGGTTGTAAAAGTCTTAAATTAGATTTTGGCGCAAGAATACTTTTTGGACGGATTTTGGCGATAAAATCCTTTTCTTAACTGATTTTGGTGCTAATAAGGATATCTCGCTTCTAACGCTAAAACTACGTTTTTTTTTTGCAGATTTTGGCGGCAAAATCCCTTTCTTACCTGATTTTGCCGCAAATAAATTTATCTCGCTTCTTACACTAAAAAAAAACTTTTTTTTATGGATTTTGGTGCTAGAATTCTTTTTGATGGAGTTTGGAGCTAAAATCCTTTTCTTAACTGACATTGCCACCAATACAGTTCTCGCTTCTGATGCTAAAAATATTTTTAATTTTACGGATTTTGGCGCGAAAATCCTTTTCTTAACTGATTTTGGCTCTATTAAAGTGATCTCGCTTCTGACACTAAAAATACATCTTTTTATGGCTTTTGGCGCATGAATACTTTTGTTTTGTTTTTTCAGATGTTGGCGCTACAATCTTTCTCTCAACTGATTTTGCCCCTAATAAAGTTATCTTGCTTCTGATGTTAAAAATACATTTTTTAAGGACTTTGGCGCAAGAATACTTTGTTTTACGGATTTTGGCGCTAAAATCCTTTTCTTAACAGACTTTGCCGCTAATAAAGATGTCTCTCTTCTGATGCTAAAAATATGTTTTTTATGGATTTCAGTGGCAAAATCCTTTTTTTCACTGACTTTGCCGCTAATAATGATGTCTCACTTCTGACACTAAAAATATGTTTTTTATGGATTTTGGCCCAATAATACTTTTTTGACAGATTTTGGTGCCAAATCCGTTTCTCAACTGATTTTGCTGCTAACAAAGTTATCTCATTTCTGACTCTAACAATACGTTTCTTTAAGGATATTGGCGAAAAATACTTTTTTAAACGGATTTTGGCGATAAAATCCTTTTCTTAACTAATTTTGGTGCTAATAAATTTGTCTCGCTTCTGATGCTAACAATACGTTTCTTTAAGGATTTTGGCACAAAATCGCTTATTCTCTTACTGATTTTGGTGCTAATAAAGATATCTCGCTTCTGACGCTAAAAATACGTTTTTTTGCAGATGTTGGCAGAGGAATACTTTTTTTTACGAATTTTGGCACTAAAATCCTATTCTTGACTGAATTTGGCGCTAATAAAATGATCTCGCTTCAGATGCTAAAAATCCTTTTTTACGGATTTTGCTGCTAATAATGTCATCTCACTTCTGACGCTAAAAATAAGTTTTTTACGGATTTTGGCGCAAGAATACTTTTTTTAACAGATTTTGCTGGCAAAAGAACTTCTTAAATACAGGCAAACTTGAGAGGTGAGGGGCGCATTCTTGCCATTTGACTACGGCAGACACTTGCATTTTATTTGAATCAAACCACAGTGATAATCTCCAGGGTTTTTTTTTGGCCTCCTGCCCAGAAACCAGAACAGAGCTTTAAGGCTAAGTCCACACTGCAATGTGAAGATGCTGTCCAAAATCCAATGCATGTTCACATTGCACTTGATGTTGGCAAACGTGGGATGCAGCACAAGACAAGCGCGCGATCGCCGCTGACGCTGGCAAACGCGTGGGTACCATCGATGGTGGCAAACACGCGGGTGCCATCAAGGGTCCCGAACATCTAAAATACAGCTTGAAGGGTGAGGGTCGAGTTTGACGATGGAAAACGTCTTAAGTACAGGGAAGCTCAAAGGGTGAGGGTCACATTTCAGGTTGGCAAACGCGCGTACACCATCGACGGTGGCAAATGCGCGTACACCATCGATGGTGACATTTGACAGTTCCAAATGCTTGCATTTGACGTTAGCAAAAGCACATGCGGCGTCGACGAGGGTTTCTAACAGTGGCAAATGTTCAGGCGCTGTCGATGGTAGCAAATGCATGAGCCTCTGACGGCGGAAAACAGTGTGGGCGCGTAGACAGCAGCTAATGCATGTGCGCCGTTCACGTCGACACTTGACTGTGGCAAACGTGTGAATATTTGACGCTGGCAGAAGCACCTGGGCCATCGAGTGGGTCTCTCGACGGTGGCAAACGCGCGAGCGCCGTCGACAGTGGCAAACACACACTTGACAAGGCCTAACGCTGCTGCGCACTGTATTGCTTTCTCAATTACAGATCACAGAGGAAGCTCATACCTCTATAAATGGTTAAATTTGCAGTAGTCATCATGGTCCTCATCCATGGACTGCTATCCATAAATTTTCTAGTGCTGCAAAAGAACTTCTTAAATACAGGCAAACTTGAGAGGTGAGGGGCGCATCTTTGCCATTTGACTCTAGCAGACGCGTGCATTTGACATGAGTCAAAGCACAGTGTTAATCTCCTGGGGTGTTTTTGGCGTCCTGCCCATAAACCAGCACAGAGCTTTAAGGCTAAGTCCACACTGCAATGTGAAAATGCTGTCCAAAATCCAATGCATGTTCACATCGCACTTGATGTTGGCAAACGTGGGACGCAGCACAAGACAAAGCATGTGCGCTGATGCTGGCAAAGCGGTGGGACCATCGATGGTGGCAAACACGCGGGTGCCATCAGGGTCGCGAACATCTTAAATACAGCTTGAGGGGTGAGGGTCACATTTGACGGCGGCAAACGTCTTAAGTACAGGGAAATTCAAAGGGTGAGGGTCACATTTGAGGTCGGCAAACGCGCGTACACCATCGACGGTGGCAAATGCGCGTACACCATCGACGGTGACATTTGACAGTGCCAAATGCTTGCAACAGTGGCAAATATTCGGGTGCTGCCGATTGTAGCAAACGCATGAGCCTTTGACAGTGGAAAAAAACGTGGACGCGCGGACAGCAGCTAATGCATGGGCGCCGTTGACGTCGACATTTGACTGTGGCAAACGCGTGAGTGTTTGATGCTGGCAGAAGCACCTGGGCCATCGAGCGGGGCTCTTGACGGTGGCAAACGCGCGAGCGCCGTCGACAGTGGCAAACGCACACTTGGCCAGGCCTAACGCTGCTGCACACTGTATTGCTTTCTCAATCACAGATCACACAGGATGCTCATACCTCTATAAATGGTTAGATGTGAGGTAGTCATCGTGGTCCTCATCCATGGACTGTTATCCATAAGTTTTCTAGTGCTGGCAAAAGAACTTCTTAAATACAGGCAAACTTGATAGGTGAGGGGCGCATCTTTGTCATTTGACTCTAGCAGAAGCGTGCATTTGACTTGAGTCAAAGCACAGTGTTAATCTCCTGGGGTTTTTGGCCCCCTGCCCAGAAACCAGAAAAAGAGCTTTAAGGCTAAGTCCACACTGCAATGTGAAAATGCCGTCCAAAATCCAATGCATGTTCACATCGCACTTGATGTTGGCAAACGAGGGACGCAGCACAAAACAAACGTGCTGATGCTGGCAAACGCGTGGGAACCATCGATGGTGGCAAACACGCGGGTGCCATCATGGGTCCCGAACATCTAAAATACAGCTTGAGGGGTGAGGGTCACATTTGACGGCGGCAAACGTCTTAAGCACAGGGAAATTCAAAGGGTGAGGGTCACATTTGAGGTCGGCAAACGCGCGTACACCATCGATGGTGGCAAATGCGCGTACACCATCGATGGTGACATTTGACAGTTCCAAATGCTTGCATTTGACGATTGCAAAAGCACATGCGGCATCGACGAGGGTTTCTAACAGTGACAAATGTTCAGGTGCTGCCGATGGTAGCAAACGCATGAGCCTTTGACGGTGGAAAAAAACGTGGACGCGTCGGCTGCAGCTAACGCATGGGCGCCGTTGACGTCGATATTTGACTGTGGCAAACGCGTGAGTATTTGACGCTGGCAGAAGCACCTGGGCCATCGAGCGGGGGTCTTGACGGTGGCAAACGCGCAAGCATTGTCGACAGTGGCAAACGCACACTTGGCCAGGCCTAACGCTGCTGCACACTGTTTTGCTTTCTCAATCACAGATCACTCAGGAAGCTCATACCTCTATAAATGATTAAATTTGCGGTAGTCATCGTGGTCCTCATCCATGGACTGTTATCCATAAGTTTTCTAGTGCTGGCAAAAGAACTTCTTAAATACAAGCAAACTTGAGAGATGATGGGTGCATCTTTGCCATTTGACTCTAGCAGAAGCGTGCAATTGACTTGAGTCAAACCACAGTGTTAATCTCCTGGGGGGTTTTTGGCCTCCTGCCCAGAAACCAGAACAGAGCTTTAAGGCTAAGTCCACACTGCAATGTGAAAATGCTGTCCAAAATCCAATGCACTTGATGTTGGCAAACGTGGGACGCAGCACAAGACAAACGCGCGGTCGCCGCTGACGCTGGCAAACGCGTGGGTACCATCGATGGTGGCAAACACGCGGGTGCCATCAGGGGTCGCGAACATCTGAAATACAGCTTGAGGGGTGACGGTCACATTTGACGGCGGCAAACGTCTTAAGTACAAGGAAATTCAAAGGGTGAGGGTCACATTTGAGGTCGGCAAACGCGCGTACACCATCGACGGTGACATTTGACAGTGCCAAATGCTTGCATTTGACGATTGCAAAAGCACATGCGGCTTCGACGAGGGTTTCTAACAGTGGCAAATGTTCGGGTGCTGCCGATGGTAGCAAACGCATGAGCCTTTGACGGTGGAAAAAAATGTGGACGCGTCGACAGCAGCTAATGCATGGGCGCCGTTGAAGTCGATATTTGACTGTGGCAAATGCGTGAGTATTTCACGCTGCCAGAAGCACCTGGGCCATCGAGCGGGGCTCTCGACGGTGGCAACCGCGCAAGCACCATCGACAGTGGCAAACGCACACTTGGCCAGGCCTAACGCTGCTGCACACTGTATTGCTTTCTCAATCACAGATCACACAGGAAGCTCATACTTCTATAAATGATTAGATGTGTGGTAGTCATCGTGGTCCTCATCCATGGACTGCTATCCATAAGTTTTCCAGTGCTGGCAAAAGAACTTCTTAAATACAGGCAAACTTGAGAGATGAGAGGCGCATTTTTGCCATTTGACTCTGAAAGACATGCGTGCATTTGACTTGAGTCAAAGCACAGTGTTAATCTCCTGGGGTGTTTTTGGCCTCCTGCCCAGAAACCAGAACAGAGCTTTAAGGCTAAGTCCACACTGCAATGTGAAAATGCTGTCCAAAATCCAATGCACTTGATGTTG
Source organism: Phyllomedusa bahiana (assembly GCA_025379985.1). Classification (NCBI taxonomy): domain Eukaryota; kingdom Metazoa; phylum Chordata; class Amphibia; order Anura; family Hylidae; genus Phyllomedusa; species Phyllomedusa bahiana. Next base: position 27,344 of record JAODAL010029395.1, read on the forward strand.
GCAAACGTGGGACGCAGCACAAGACAAACGCGCGGTCGCCGCTGACACTGGCAAACGCGTGGGTACCATAAATGGTGGCAAACACGCGGGTAGCGTCAAGTGTCGCGAACATCTAAAATACAGCTTGAGGGGTGACGGTCGCACGCTTCTAACGCTAAAAATAGGTTTTTTTGCAGATTTTGGCGCCTAAATCCTTTTCTTACCAGATTTTGCCGCTAATAAAGTTAGCTCGCTTTTAATATTAAAATAACCTTTTTTCTGGATTTCGGCGCTAGAATCCTTGGTGCTGAAATCCTTTTCTTAACTGATTTTGCCTCCAATAAAGTACTCGCTTCTGATGCAAAAAATACATTTTTTTTACGGATTTTGCCGCTAAGATCCCTTTCTTAACTGATTTTGGCACTTAAGTGATCTGGCTTCTGACACAAAAAATATGTGTTTTTATGGCTTTTGGCGCAAAAATACTTTTTTTTTCTTTTTTTTTTTTTACAGATTTTGGCGCGACAATCTTTTTTTCAACTGATTTTGCCCCTAATAAAGTTATCTTGCTTCTGATGTTAAAAATAAGTTTTTTAAGGACTTTGGTGCAAGAATACTTTGTTTTACGGATGTTTGCGCCACAATTCTTTTCTTAACAGATTTTGCCGCTAATAAAGATCTTGCTTCTTGATTCTGACGCTAAAACTACGTTTCTTTAAGGATTTTGGAGCAAAAATAAGGTTTTTTTTTACAGATTTTGATACTAAAATCCATTTCTTAACAGATTTTGTTGCTAATAAAGTTATCTCACTTCTGACGCCAAATATTCATTTTTTTATGGATTTTGGCTAAAGAATCCTTTTTTTTTAAGGATTTTGGCCCTAAAATCCTTCTCTTAACAGATTTTGGCACTAATAAAATGATCTTGCTTCTGATGCTAAAAATCTTTTTTTTTATGGATTTTGGTGCTAAAATTTTTTCCTTAACTGATTCAGCAGTTAATACAGTTATCTCACTTCTGATGCTAAAAATACAGGTTTTTTTTTTTTACGGATTTTGGCGCTAAAATCCTTTTCTTAACTGATTTTGCCACTAATAAAGTTGTCTCACTTCTGACACTTAAAATACTTTTTTTTATGGATTTTGGCTCAAGAATAATTTTTTTTACAGATTTTGGTGCTACAATCCTTTTCTCAACGGATTTTGCTGCCAATAAATTTATCTCTCTTCTGACGCTAAAAATAAGTTTTTTTTTTAAAGATTTTGGTGCAAGAATGCTTTTTTTACGGAATTTGGCACTGAAATCCTTTTCTCAACTGATTTTGGCACTAATAAGATGCTATGGCTTCTGAAGCTAAAAATAAATTTTATACGGATTTTGCGCAAGAATACTTTTTTTTACAGATGTTGAAGCTAAAATGCATTTCTTAACAGATTTTGTTGCTAATAAAGTTATCTCACTTCTGAAGCCAAAAATTCATTTTTTTTATGGATTTTTGGGTAAAGAATCCTTTTTTTTAAGGATTTTGCCCCTAAAATCCTTTTCTTAACTGATTTTGGCACTAATAAAATGATCTTGCTTCTGATGCTAAAAAATCTTTTTTTTATGGATTTTGGTGCTAAAATTTTTTCCTTAACTGATTCAGCAGTTAATACAGTTATCTCACTTCTGATGCTAAAAATACAGGTTTTTTTTTTTAGATTTTGGCGCTAAAATCCTTTTCTTAACTGATTTTGCCACTAATAAAGTTGTCTCATTCTGAACTTAAAATACTTTTTTTATGGATTTTGACTCAAGAATAATTTTTTTTACAGATTTTGGTGCTATAATCCTTTTCTCAACTGATTTTGCTGCCAATAAATTTATCTCGCTTCTGACGCTAAAAATAAGGTCTTTTTAAAGGATTTTGGTGCAAGAATGCTTTTTTTACGGAATTTGGCACTGAAATCCTTTTCTCAACTGATTTTGGCGCTAAAAAGATGATATGGCTTCTGAAGCTAAAAATAAATTTTATACGGATTTTGTGCAAGAATACTTTTTTTTACAGATTGTTGAAGCTAAAATCATTTTCTTAACAGATTTTGATGCTAATAAAGTTATCTAGTTTCTAACGATAAAAATACATTTTTTTACGGAATTTGGCGCTAAAATCCTTTTTTAACTGATTTTGGCACTAACAAAGTTAACTCGCTTCTGACACTAAAAATACGTGTTTTATGGATTTTGGTGCTAAAATCCTTTTCTCAATCGATTTTGGCGCTAATAAAGTTATCTCGCTTCTGACACCAAAAATTCATTTTTTTATGGATTTTGGCTAAAGAATCCTTTTTTTATGGATTTTGGCGCTAAAATCCTTTTCTTAAAACTGATATTTGCCCGACTAATAAAGTTGTCTCACCTTCTGACACTATAAAAATACAGTATTTTAATAGATTTTGGCTCAAGAATACTTTTTTTTGTGGATTTTAGTGTTAAAATCTCTTTCTCAGCTGATTTTTGCCACAAATAAATGATCCCACTTCTGACGCTAAAAATACGGATTTTACGGATTTTGGCGCTACAATCCTTTTTTTTACGGATTTAGCACTAAAATCCTTTTCTTAACTGATTTTGCTGCTAATAAAGTTATCTCGCTTCTGACACTAAAACTACTTTTTTTATGGATTTTGGCTCAAGAATAATTTTTTTTTACAGATTTTGGTGCTACAATATTTTTCTCAACTGATTTTGCTGCCAATAAATTTATCTCGCTTCTGACGCTAAAAATAAGGTCTTTTTAAAGGATTTTGGTGCAAGAATGCTTTTTTTTACGGATTTTGGCGCTAAAATCCTTTTCTCAACTGATTTTGGCACTAATAAGATGCTATGGCTTCTGAAGCTAAAAATAAAATTTATACGGATTTTTTCGCAAGAATAAATTTTTTTTACAGATGTTGAAGCTAAAATGCATTTCTTAACAGATTTTGTTGCTAATAAAGTTATCTCACTTCTGACGCCAAAAATTCATTTTTTAATGGATTTTGGCTAAAGAATCCTTTTTTTTAAGGATTTTGCCCCTAAAATCCTTTTCTTAACTGATTTTGGCACTAATAAAATGATCTTGCTTCTGATGCTAAAAATCTTTTTTTTTATGGATTTTGGTGCTAAAATTTTTTCCTTAACTGATTCAGCAGTTAATACAGTTATCTCACTTCTGATGCTAAAAATACAGGTTTTTTTTTTTTTACGGATTTTGGCGCTAAAATCCTTTTCTTAAATGATTTTGCCACTAATAAAGTTGTCTCACTTCTGACACTTAAAATACTTTTTTTTATGGATTTTGGCTCAAGAATCATTTTTTTTTACAGATTTTGGTGCTACAATCCTTTTCTCAACGGATTTTGCTGCCAATAAATTTATCTCTCTTCTGACACTAAAAATAATTTTTTTTTTTAAAAGATTTTGGTGCAAGAATGCTTTTTTTACAGAATTTGGCACTGAAATCCTTTTCTCAACTGATTTTGGCGCTAAAAAGATGTTATGGCTTCTGAAGCTAAAAATAAATTTAATACGGATTTTGTGCAAGAATACTTTTTTTTACAGATGTTGAAGCTAAAATCCTTTTCTTAACAGATTTTGATGCTAATAAAGTAATCTCGTTTCTAACGATAAAAATAAATTTTTTTACGGATTTTGGCGCTAAAATCCTTTCTTTAACTGATTTTGGTGCTAGCAAAGTTAAGTCGCTTCTGACACTAAAAATACGTGTTTTACGGATTTTGGCGCTAAAATCCTTTTCTCAATCGATTTTGGCGCTAATAAAGTTATCTCGCTTCTGACACCAAAAATTCATTTTTTTATGGATTTTGGCTAAAGAATACTTTTTTTATGGATTTTGGCGCTAAAATCCTTTTCTTAACTGATTTTGCCACTAATAAAGTTGTCTCACTTCTGACACTAAAAATAAGTATTTTTATAGATTTTGGCTCAAGAATACTTTTTTTTGTGGATTTTAGTGTTAAAATCCTTTTCTCAGCTGATTTTGCCACAAATAAAATGATCCCACTTCTGACGCTAAAAATACAGATTTTACGGATTTTGGCGCTACAATCCTTTTTTTACGGATTTTAGCACTAAAATCCTTTTCTTAACTGATTTTGCTGCTAATAAAGTTATCTCGCTTCTGACACTAAAAATAAGGTCTTTTTAAAGGATTTTGGTGCAAGAATGCTTTTTTTACGGATTTTGGCACTAAAATCCTTTTCTCAACTGATTTTGGCACTAATAAGATGATATGGCTTCTAAAGCTAAAAATAAATTTTTTACGGATTTTGCGCAAGAATACTTTTTTTTACAGATGTTGAAGCTAAAATCATTTTCTTAACAGATTTTGATGCTAATAAAGTTATCTAGTTTCTAACGATAAAAATACATTTTTTTACGGAATTTGGCGCTAAAATCCTTTTTAACTGATTTTGGCTCTAACAAAGTTAACTCGCTTCTGACACTAAAAATACGTGTTTTATGGATTTTGGCGCTAAAATCCTTTTCTCAATCGATTTTGGCGCTAATAAAGTTATTTTGCTTCTGACACCAAAAAATTCATTTTTTTATGGATTTTGGCTAAAGAATCCTTTTTTTATGGATTTTGGCGCTAAAATCCTTTTCTTAACTGATTTTGCCACTAATAAAGTTGTCTCACTTCTGACACTAAAAATAAGTATTTTTAATAGATTTTGGCTCAAGAATACTTTTTTTGGTGGATTTTAGTGTTAAAATCCTTTTCTCAGCTGATTTTGCCACAAATAAAATGATCCCACTTCTGAAGCTAAAATTACGGATTTTACGGATTTTGGCGCTACAATCCTTTTTTTACGGATTTTAGCACTAAAATCCTTTTCTTAACTGATTTTGCTGCTAATAAAGTTATCTCGCTTCTGACACTAAAACTACTTTTTTTATGGATTTTGGCTCAAGAATAATTTTTTTTACAGATTTTGGTGCTACAATATTTTTCTCAACTGATTTTGCTGCCAATAAATTTATCTCGCTTCTGATGCTAAAAATATGGTCTTTTTAAAGGATTTTGGTGCAAGAATGCTTTTTTTTATGGATTTTGGCGCTAAAATCCTTTTCTCAACTGATTTTGGCACTAATAAGATGATATGGCTTCTAAAGCTAAAAATAAATTTTTTACGGATTTTGCGCAAGATACTTTTTTTACAGATGTTGAAGCTAAAATAATTTTCTTAACAGATTTTGATGCTAATAAAGTTATCTAGTTTCTAACGATAAAAATACATTTTTTTACGGAATTTGGCGCTAAAATCCTTTTTTAACTTATTTTTGCACTAAAAAATTTAACGAGATTATGAAACTAAAAATACGTTTTTTATGGATTTTTTCGCTAAAATCGTTTTCAAAAGCGATTTTGGAGCTATTTAAGTTATATCGCTTCTGACGCCAAAAATTCGTTTTTTTTATGGATTTTGGCTAAAGAATCCTTTTTTTTATGGATTTTGCCCCTATAATCCTTTACTTAACAGATTTTGGCACTAATAAAATTATCTTGCTTCTTATGCTAAAAATCTTTTTTTTTTAGGGATTTGGCGCTAAAATCCTTTTCTTAACTGATTTTGCCACTAATAAAGTTGTCTCACTTCTGACACTAAAAATAAGTATTTTTATAGATTTTGGCTCAAGAATACTATTTTTAGCTTTAAAATCCTTTTCTCAGCTGATTTTGCCACAAATAAAATTATCCAACTTCTGACGCTAAAAATACGGATTTTACGGATGTTGGCGCTACGATCCTTTTATATACGGATTTTAGCGCTAAAATCCTTTTCTTAACTGATTTTACTGCTAATAAAGTTATCTCGCTTCTGACGCCAAAAATAAGGTTTTTTTTTTACAGATTTTGACTCTAAAATCCTTTACTTAAATGATTTTAGCACTAATAAAGTTATCTCGCTTCTGACGCTAAAAATACTTTTTTTTACATATTTTGGCGCAAAAATAATTTTTTAATGGATTTTGGCGCTGAAATTATTTTGTTAACTGATTTTGGCACTTATCCTTAAAAAAAGTATTTTTAGCGACAAAAGCGAAATAATTCTATTAGCGCCAAAATCTGTAAAAAAAGATATTTTAGTGGCGAAATTAGAAAAAAAGTGTTAAAGCACCAAAATCCATAAAAAATTATTTTAGCGCCAAAATTCATAAAAAAATTATTTTAGCGCCAAAAAACGTAAAACAACATACATTTAGCCACAAAAGCGAGATAACTATTAGCGCCAAAATCCGTAAAAACCCATATTTTCGCACCAAAATGCATAAAAAAGTATTTCACTGCTAAAATCCCTTAAACAACATATTTTTAGCGACAAGAGCGAGATGACTCTATTAGTGCCAAAATCAATAAAAAAATTATTTTGGCGACAAAAGCGAGATAACTTTATTAGCGCCAAATCCATAAAATGACTACAATATTACATACAAATGCAGAATGTGCTTTACATCCCCTTTTGTAGGGTGGAGTTACAGCCAATGGCTTCATTTCTGCAGTCATTAAAAAACAGCCTTGAAGACAAGCAAAAAACACGCGTAAAAAATGCACCAAAATACACAAATCTCGGCAAAAAATAGCCATTTTATCAGCAGCTTTTGACAGGCAGTGGACAGAAAACTCAGTTTTATGAACATTTCAGTATTGGTTTTCTGGTCTTTTTTTTGTCCATGGGGGGGTAGCAGAGCCTTTAGGTTTTGTCCACACAGCAATGTAAAAATGCCGCCCAAAAATCCGGGCTTTTTAAATCGCACTTGATGGGGGTAAAACAACGTGCGCTTTCAAGGATACCAAACTGCGTAAATGCAGGCAAACTCAAGAGGTGAGGGCCCCCATTTGTTTCGTTAAATTTTTTAAAATCGATGAGGGGAATTTTACTGTGGCCCAAAGTCAGGGTTTTTCGACGGGGGTTTAAATGTGCGGCCGTGTTTAGGTGGCAAACACCTTAAATACTGGGAAACACAAGGGGCGAGGGGCACATTTGCTGGTGGTAAATGTGCATGCACCGTCGACAATAACATTTGACAGTGATAAACCTTCATTTTCACATCACACTTGATGGCAGCAACCATTGCGCAGCACGCTTGGAAAATGCGCGGATGCCATCAACTGTGGTAAACGCGTGGAGACCGTTGACAGTGGCAGACGTCATAAATACAGGCAAACTCAAAAAGTGAGGGTCACACTTGACGGTGGTAAATGCGTGTGCGTCATTGACACTGGCATTTGACAGTAGCATATGTACGGCCGCCATAGACAACGTGTGTATTTGACTATGGCAAAAATGTATGCGCTGTCGACGAGAGTTTTTGAAGGTGGCAAACCGGATTAATCTTCTGGGTGTTTTTTGGTCTCCTAATCTCCAAAAAATTGGGAATCTCACAAGAGAACAAAGAGTGACTTTTGATCACTATATTTACTATTTTGCCATAGGCAAACTTAAACTCTATCAGTTCTCTATCTATTAAACACTAAAACGTAACTTTTATTAAATCTAACTCTTAACCTCATTATACACACTATTTAAAAACCTGATCTCTATCCTCATCATTTAACCTTTTTGCTTCTGAAAGAGGGAATAACTCCCTTTCATATCATCAAGTCTGGTGGAACCCCACCTATTAACAGGAGAGGCCTTATATCTATAGCAAAGTACTAGCTTCAGTAAGGGATCCAAGCCAATACTTGGGCAGTCGTCCTAATCTCATAGACACAGAACAAATAAGGCCCCTTGTGAACCGTCTGCAGCAGGTGACACTTGTAGACAGAGGTGAGAGATCACAATTTAAAACGTCATGCCTGACCTCGCCGACATGTTTCGCCAGCTAACCTGGCTTTATCAAGCTTAGAGGTCCGATCACATGTGGTCTAAGCTCACTTCCTTTTATATCATGTTAGGTAAACACCCCATACAGGTGCTCACCAATTAGCCATCAGAGAATCCACATAAAGGCCACTCCCCCTTCCGCGCGTGCACACTCATAACATGTCCTGCTGAAGCTGCCACCATGCTCTCATGAGCCAAAAAACTTCAGACAAATTCACCATCTCCATAACAGGCTTGCGCCTGCCCAGAATCCAGAACAGAACTGGGTGGCGGCAAATGTGGGGCAGTGCACTTAACAAATGCATGAGCGCCATCTATGGTGGCAAACACGTGGAGACCAATGACAGCGGCAAACACACGGGCAACGTCGACAGTGGCAAACCCATGTGCCCTGTCGACGGGGGCTTTTGAAGGTACCAAACGTGCGGGCAACGTCAACAGTGGCAAACTTGCAGGCCCGGCAAAGCAGAACGCTGCCACGCACTTGGCAAATGCGGGCCGCACTGCATCGCTCTCTCAGTCACAAATCATACAAACTTGCTGCTTGTCGCTTTTTTAACATTTGATGGTGGCAAACCACACTGTTAGGCCACGTCCACACGGCAGTGACAAATACTGGTCAGGTTATCTGACCGATATCAGCTCTGTTTTTGCGGCTGTGCCCTCCCCCCTCGCACTGAGATGTTCATATTCCATCCGAAAACGGGGAGGATGAATGAACATGTTCAATGTTTTTCAGACCACCGCCAGTCTGAAAAAAACTCCGAGCGGAAAATCCATGCAGTGGGGACTGCTGCCCAGATTTTCCATAGAAGTCCGTTCTAGGGTTTGACAGACGGTTTACAGATGGTTTTCAAAACCGAAAACCATCTGTAAGACCGTCCAAAAACCCTTGCCCTGGGGATAAGCCCTTAGGGGCCGATTACACGGTATAGGACAAATACCGGCCGGTTTATCCGACCGGTATTTGAACTATTTTCGTGCTGTGCACACAGCCACTGGGGGATGGCTTTTCTCTGCAATTGGCGGAGAAAAGCCCTCCGCCTTCCCATAGACATGTTCGTATTCCTTCTGAAAACTGGTCAGAAGAATGAACATGATCAATGTTTTTTGGACCATCGGCGGAAAACCCATGCAGTGGAGACCGCTGCGCGGGTTTTCCATAGATGTCCATTTTAAAAGTTGTCACCCAGTTTGCAGATTGTTTTCAAAACCGAAAAACCGTCTGAAAAACCAGTTGAAAAACCGTGCTGTGGGGACAAGGCCTTAGGGCAAACAAGCACAATGGGGCTCTATGGAAAACCCGTGCAGCAGTCTCAACTGCACGGGTTTTCCGCCCACGGCCCGACCGATAAAGATTGAACATGCACATTCTTCCATCCGGTTTTTGGACGGAATATGTGCATGTCAATGGGAAGGGGGAGGGCTTTTCTCTGCTCATCGTGGAGAAAAGCGCCCTGCCCTCTCGTGGCCATGTGCATGGCACACAAAACGGACAAATGCCGGTCGGATAAACCGACCGGTATTTGTCCTCTGCCGTGGGGACATGCCCTTAATATCTTGTGGTGTTTTTTGGCCTTCTGCCCAGAAACTAGAGAAGAGCTGTAAGGCTAAGTCCACACTGCAATGTAAAAATGCCATCCAAAATCTGATGGCACTTTCACACCACTTTTGATGGCAGCAAACACTATGCATTGTAGCCCTCAATAGAAAATCTGTGCCGTAGTCTACACAATACGGATTTTTTTACTGAGGGAAATGATACATATCCCGCGGTACATACTTCATGTTCTATATTCTACAGGAATGACGTCGGGAATCCGAAATCCGAATGCCATTCTTTGTGCAAAGAACGCATGTAAAAACATCGGTGCGGCGCGGTCCAGCAAAGTGAAAATGCTGTTGGATTTTGAACAATTTTTTCACTTTGCTGTGTGGAGCGATCCTTATAGAAGGATGTGACTATATTGTCAGGGGAAATAGAGGTGAGGCACAATGTTCTCTTCATGGGAATAAACAAGGTAAGGCCTTGTCACCACGGCACGGGGTTTTCACCTGGTTTTTCAGACGGTTTTCAGTTTTAAAACGGGCCACTATGGAAAACCTGCGCAGCGGTCCCCCCTGCATGGGTTTTCCGCCCGGTGGATTTTCAGACTGCGAGCCGCCCGAAAAAACATAAAACATGTTCATTCTTCTGACCAGTTTTCGGACGGAAGATGAACAAGTCTATGGGAAGGGTGAGGGCTAATCGCGGAGAAAAGCCGTCCCCCTGTGGCTGTGTGCACAGTAGGAAAACAATGCAAATAACAGTCGGATAAACCAACCGGTATTTGTCCTGAGCTGTGGGGATGTGGTCTAAAAGAAATAAAGGTAAATATTTACTATAAAATATATTTTGTTACATAAAAGACAACAGAACAGAAGACATCGGAGTCCACACGGCCACAGCTTTTTCACTGTCAGACACGGATCATAAGAAGCCTAAGCCAACAGCGAAGACTCCTCTATATCTTCTGCAATACAGACCTCAAACTGTGCGGAGATACAGCTTCTCCCATACAAGACAAGGCCCCTATATGCAGGGCAGGAGCACCACAAGTACCAGCATCACCACCTCCACTAGACTTGGACACCGGAGGCGGCTGCTCTGAGGCTGAGCACACTGAGACCCAGCAAATATAGAGAAGGGGGATGCCCTGTCCAGTCCCTCAGGAAAACTGGGAGGACGCATCCACCAATGTTAAGGTGGTCTTAGAGGGTGCAGGTACCTTAGTAAATCCCACTCTGGAGTGCCATCATCCTCAGCGGTCCTGGCAGCACGTTGGAGTCATCCCCGATAGTGCAGGTAGACCTCCTGATCCCTCATACAGGTGTCCACAATCATTGCCCAAGTCCAGCATTACTGCATCTCCTTCCTTCCTCTCTCTTTCTCTCTCTCCCTCCCATCTTGTAGCTGTGGCCTCCTCTGCTGTTTTCTTCATGTTTTCTCCGGCTTCCTCCCTTCTTTTTCCCTTTTTCCACCACCGGCCGGGAACGTTGTGTCTCTTCCTATAGTCGAACGCAGGGAACCAACCGAAACCAGGAAAAAGGTCGATGGTGACATTGGTTCTTTGTGAGACGACACAACAGCAGTGGAAACTCAGTTCCTGGAGGACGGAGGTGAAGGCAAAGTACAGCAGAGAGCCGCGCCTATGGGGAGGGCTCCGTATAAAGACTGTATTCAGCTCAGTATCAGGAGGGGGTAGTCAGCTCATCATTCTGTTGCAAACCCTTTGAGCACCAGGCCTGAAAAGACCTTAATAACAGCTAAATTATTCTATTTTTTCCTCTCTTTGTTCATAAATTTTGAGTTTTTTATAAAATATAGCTAAATGTTTTGTTAGAATTTAGCAATAGAAGGTGCTAAGAAAATATGGTTTAAAGAAGAATAAAATCCAGTCAGATGCTAGAGAGTTAATAATTGCCAGAATTAAGAGTGTTAAGAATATCAATTAGGAGGGAATGTGTGAATTATATCCAGGCTTAGTGAATAGATACAACAAGCTTCCAGCCTGAGTCATCGATGGAAGAATAAATGAATATCATAGTTATTGTTGATTTATTATAAGTGAGATGATATTTTGAATCAGACACCGATGTACTAATGAAATGTGTGTGGACTTTTGTTTCTCTTACAGCAGTAACTACTGATGTAGCTGCCTCAATTGATTTACTTGTTGGGAAAAATCAGGTGAACATATTTCATTTGAATACTTGTTAAAATTTGAAGACAATGTGCCACAATCAGCAAGGTATTGTGCCTCTGTCTAGCCTGAAACATGCCCTCGGACCCTGGTGGCTGGAATGTTGTACCCACTCAATATTTTCCATACCTACCAGAAGGCAACAGTTAAAACTTGCTTCTCAGCACTCTCACAGCTGCCACCCATCACCCTGTCTGGTGGAGCTATAAAGCCCTGCTACTTACTGTAGTCAGGGCTTGAGCCCTCTGATGTGCAAGCTAGGGTCCATTGCACTTGGTCTCATGCCCTCTGTGTCCCTGACTCCGTGTTTCTGACTTTGTGTTCCGAAATTTCAGTGACCCTATTTCTTCACTTGTTTCCTGTCTGGATTTGTCCTCTGCTTGTCCGCTAGTTTAAGTGCGCTGTGGCTATGTTATGGTATTAGCCTGCTGTCCTTCTGCTGTTCAAATATGACATGGCACCCACCAACCATTCTGGTAAACTCTGTGCTCTAAAAGTCAGATAGCGCTCCTTCCCTTGTGCAGCCTGCCAGGCACCCAAACAGCATTTACACCTACACATAGGCTATTGGTGTCCTCACTCCTGCTCCAGCGCGGCATCATCACTCGCATTTCAGTGCCGGAACTCTCAGCCTCGTTCCAGCATTGACTCCATCTCCCCCATGCTGTGACGCCGACTTTGGAAGCCCCTGATTCAGCGATGCAAAATTATGCAGCCCTGAGTTCAGCAACCTCGAGTTTGGCAATGCCAAGTTCATTAACTGCAAGTTCATCACCAACTGAGATTGGCAGTCCCAAATTTAGTGATGCTGAATTCAGCAGCCCCAAGTTCAGCAGCCCCGAATTCAGTGATACAAGTTTGGCAGCCCCAAGCTTGCCATGGCGAGTTTGCCACCTTCAAGTTCACTGACACCGAGTTCCGCAGCCCCATGTTGCCTCAAATTTTTCCCCCACGAGTTTGGCAGTCCCAAGTTCCCCAACCCCGAGTTTGGCAATGCCAAGTTCAAGTTCAATGATGCTGAGTGCTGCGGCCCTTGATTCAGTAATGCCAAATTCAGCAGCCCCGAGTTTTTAATAGTCTCAGATTCGTTGATGCCGAGTTCGCCACTCTCATGTTTGGCGACCCCAAGTTTGTCAGTCATAAGTTCAGTAACTCAGAGTTTGAAGATGCCAAGTCCACTATCTCCGAGTTCAGTGACGGCGAGTTCTCAAACCTTGAAATGTCCAGTTCAGCAGTCCCAGGTTCAGCAGCCCCGAGTTCAGTGACATTGAATTTGGCAGCTGCGAGTTCGCTATCCCTGAGTTCCGCAACACTGACTTTGCCACCCCCAATTCTGACAGCCCTGAATTTGACAGCCCCAAGTTAGTCGATGCTGACTTGTGCTCCCCCGAGTTTGACAGCCCCAAGTTCACCCCACCAATTTCGGTAGCCCCAAGTTCACCACACCGAGTATGGCAGCCCAAGTTCGTCACGACTAGTTTGGCAGCCCCGAGTTCATCAAGCTGAGTTCTACAGTCCTGAGTTTGGCAACCGAGTTTGCCAACCCTAAGTTAGGTGATGCCGAATTTGGCATTTCCAAATTTGGCAATGCTAAGTTCAGCAGTCCCAAATTAGAAAGTCCAAAGTTCGGCTGCCCCAAGATAGTTTATGTCAAATATTGCAGCCCTGAGTTCACCACACCAACTATGCCAACCCCGAGTTCAGCAGTTCAAGTTTGGTGATGCTAAGTTCAGCAGTCCCAAGTTCAGCACCCTCGAGTAAGCCATGCCAAGTTCGCCATCCCTGAATTCACCACGCCAACGCTGAGTTCGCAAACTCCAAGTTCAGCAATCCTGATTTCAGCAGCCTCGAGTTTGGCAGCCCCTAGTTCGGTGACTTCAGGTTTGGCAGCCCCAAGTACAACATCTCTAAGCTCAGGAACCCGGAGTTTGCCAACTCTGAGTTCAGGGACGTCAAGTTCAGCAGTCCCAAGTTTGGCAGTCCAAGTTGGGCCGCCCTGAATTCACCCTGCTGAGTACGTCACCCCTGAGTTTTTTAACGCCGAGTCCAGCACCCCTAACTTCACCACCCCCTAGTTTGGTGAGGCAGAGTTCGTCAGTCCCAAGTTCGAATATGCCAAGTTCGGTAGCTCCAAGTTCTGCGATGCCAAGTTCTCCAACCCCTGAGTTCACTCACGCCAAGTTCAGCAGTCCCTAATTCTATCAGATCTGCTAGTAGCATGTAATAGAGCAGGAGGAGTTGAAGAGATTAATTTATTCTTCAAGGTGAGCTGGGAAGTGTTGGTTTCCAACATTAATTTGTTTCTCCTTAGTCCTACTAGAAGCCCCATAATAAGGTATGCTAATAAGGTATCTTATTTTTTTACAGCGCCCTTTGTACGCGAAATATTAGTTTTGCTCTGTAGATCAACAAAATTACAGCGATATCCAATTTATATACTTATTTTTCATGTTGAAGCAATTAAACATTGGTGACACTTTAGGGTTTATAGGACTTTTTCATCTGTTTTTATTCCATTTCATGTGCAGTGGGATGAACAAAAATCGCAATCCTGCCATAGGTTTTGTTTTTACATTGTTCATCTTACAGTTTTAATAAAGTGACAGATTTATAGGTTAGGTCAAAATATGTCTACTTTTTTTCATCTTTTTTTGAGTAATTTGCATTTTTAATGGGGAAAGGGCGGTGTGCGAGTCGTACTTTATCTATTTGTGTTGTTGACTGTGTTTTTTATCACTTTTTCACACTTCTTTCTTACAATCCTCAAATCACTGCTCTTATACAGTAATTAGTAATTGTCAATCACTATCCCCATGTTTTTGCCCCTTGGTTTATCATGGTTTTTTTTTTTCTTGTACAGTGTTCACTGTATGGGAGCAATATTTTATAATAGTTCGGTCTTTTACGGACATGGCGATACCAATTATGTGTAACTTTCTATTTGAAAAATGTGGGGCGAGTTTTTTTTTTAAAATGTAAAATTATTTTTTATATTTTTAAAACTTTTTTTTACTTATACATTTTATCCCCCTACAGGTCACTCGGGGGTGTGATCACTTGTACACCGTTCTGCATTATAAATAGGATTACATTCGATGACACTATTCCACCATTTGTGGATAGACATTCTACTGTAGTAGCAACTAAATTTACCACAGGCATTGTGTCTTTTTTTTTGGGGGTTTCGGGCCCTCTACCATAACCCACATCAAACAGAGGAAATTGGGTCTGACAAAAAACACGTAAAAGTTTTTTCCTATTAAATTCATTCAAGTTGTGAAAGTGAGTATGTGATATATCTTTTAAATGTCCATGCCCCGTTCTTTTCAAATTGGTAGGACAATACAAAAAAATTTCATGTCCGGATTTCGCACCATCGTTACAATATAGGGGGAAATATCTGTTAAAACATGTGTCCAAACACTATACACTGAAACATGAAGGAGATGCCTTAAAAATAAAAATGACAACTATAGATCACATCCCCCATGGAGACCCCGAATAGATATAAGCCTGAGTCACAAATAAACTACTGGAACTTCCAGTTTCACAGAGTTTAACTCCTATGGTCACAATGAGGCCACCGAGTCAATTCAGTAAATTTACTGATCACCCAGTCCTTTTCCTTCATATATTTACGTTTTTAGCTAGAACAACCTGATACCAAAAACTGGGTATGTTTTGCGTTTCGGCCCTCTCCAGTCATCCATTACTTGTAAGGCAGGTAGAGGTTAGGTTTGGCCATCTTAGTAGTTATCCAAGGATTTGATCACTATTGGCTACAGTAGTCGTAGTCCCAAGGAAGGAATTTGCA
Organism: Phyllomedusa bahiana; assembly: GCA_025379985.1. NCBI lineage: Eukaryota > Metazoa > Chordata > Amphibia > Anura > Hylidae > Phyllomedusa > Phyllomedusa bahiana. Next base: position 42,755 of record JAODAL010029395.1, read on the forward strand.
CTGTTTCAGATCCCGATGCGTTACTAAACATATTTTAAGTCAACATTTTTAATGTGCTATGTATTACATTTCAATAATTGTTATAATGAATGTGACATTGTGAAAATCAGTTTTTTATATGTAGTTTTATTGTTTGGAAATAATAGAGATCTCTTTATGATGACACGGCCTCTGGACCACGTCTCCTCCGTGACAAACAACCATCACCGTCTCCAGCCATCCACCCCCAGTGAGACCACCGACGTGGATCAAATGTGGAGGAGTTTATACACAGCAGATGAGAGTGCTCGGTGAGAACTAAGCACCAGCAAGAAAGATTAAGCTGATAGAGCATGATATCCTGGAGGTGTCGAGAATGGGACCAAAGGCTAAGCAAGTCCACTGCCCAAAATCACAGGAGGTCCTCGTCCTGGACAATGTCCAAGCTTGACGACTGCATTAAACCCACCTTCCAGTAGGAACAGAGAGACACTTGATGGATATCATGAACTTTTGAGAGTATGTGTAGGTCTAACAAATGTCACAGAGAGGATTGGACATGTTTACTTGGCCAGGAAGCTTACAGATAGACCCAACTCCCGTTCTTGCACCTTGTCTGAAGAGCGGGCCGCCTGGATTATGAGGAGCCAGTTATGCCATTACACCAGAAAACAACAGACCAGAGCTTCACAATCCTACTTAAAGGGACTCATGATACCTAACTGGATTATGGCTAAAAGCTGTTCCAAGTCCTGCCCGTGGACCGAGGATGTAGATCCCCAGATGTTTGAGAGACCCGACCCGCCGTCAAGCTGCTTGGAGCAATGGGTATGGCTATATGGACCTGTTTTAAGTTGTCTCGTCAGGATATTTAGAAGCCATTGGACTGATGCTGCTGAGAGAAAAACTACATCATCCCTGCCAGCAAAGTCTATGGACTCCGGCTTCATCACTCTGGTGGAGCCTCACGTGGTGACCTATGAAAAGGATAAAACCAGGACAGTCAGTTTACTGCTGGAGGGGAGAAACGTACCTGTTGCTCAGGTGACTCCTTTGACTGGGGAGAAGGGGTGATGGACAATCTACCTGAGGACTTACTTTACTTCTGGAAATTAAACGTCAGGAACATTGTTGCAGCATTACCCGAGGTAAGCACAAGATGCACAGCTCCACAGGAGGCGTCCAGGGGCAGAATTAACGCAATGATCTGTTAGGATCCAGCAGTACCTTTATCACCACTATTAAGCCATCACCACCAGCCCATGACTTACAGTGGGACTGTTCAAGCACCAACTGGGAGATCACCTCCAGGTCAATCATTATGACAGGGCACCCTCCCTATGAACACCCGAGTGCAGATTTACCCAAGGCTAATGGCACAAAGCCCTATAACCCAGGAGTCTTAAATGCATTGGTACCATTGCAGGAATGGAGGAGACGAGCAATCATCCGAAGAATGGATATTGTATCATAGTTCACATCAGCATAACCACACAAACAATTTACACCACATGAAAACACCCACAAATAATAATATGATAGAAGCCCCACCTCTATTCCTAGCTCCAACTACACTGCCTAATCACCCTAGAACCTGGCACTTAAAGGGCATGTCTCATAAAACAAAGCCTGTCCATACGGCCAATTAGAGCCTGTGACATCATAGGGGGTCCCCTTTTGGAGTGTACAAGTGGCTCCCTTCTGGCTCAAGCTTTCGGTCAATTTACATCGATACTCAGAAGAGCCTTCATGCACAATTTCTATATTCTTTGTCAGAGGAAATGTCCTGGATGGCCGCTTTCCCCTTAACATCCCCCAACCAAAACAATCAGCTGATGAGCAAAACCATTTAAATATTAGTCAATTCCCTATTGCAACCACTTGTTCCCAGGAGGGCCCATAGGAAGGAACATTTGGAGACTCCTGATATCTCTTGTCCCGAAATCTGCTTAGTCTATGCATATCCTATAGATAATGGAAGGAGGTCTATATATTGGGGGGTTTGACTGCAAGGGATTAATCCTATCTCCACCATTGTCACTCACCTTCCACACAGGCTGCAAACAGAGCATCAATCACCCCCCACACCGTCCACATAATCCCAGATACAACTGCTGCCACTTACCCCAAAACACACGACACTGCTTCCCCTGCAGTCAGGTATTTTTTAGTGCAACAATCTTTGAGCTTTAATAAAAAAAAAGGGAGCGCCTTACAAAAATAAAGACAATATAAATATATACATTACAGCTTACAATTTGTACATGTTATAAAACCGTTAGGTTAAAACGACATCATGGGGAATTCCCGTTCCCGCCAGCCCAGTCCAGAACTTTTATTTACTTATAGGAGGAATCATTTTGTGGTCAGTGAACTAATAACCGGATACTTTTCCATTACAGATGAGGCGGCTGCTACTGGTGGGGCCTTTTGGAAAGCGAAGGTGAGGAAAGAAAGTGCAAAGCTACATTGTCCACAAGATGGAGGCCGATCATACTTCACAGATCCCTGATCCATTCTCCTGGTGGGGATCACCGGGAATCCTGATGAGGAGAGGATCAGCAGTTCTGTGGTGACAACAGGAGATCCAGCAGTTCTGTGGTAACACAGGAGGATCCAGCAGTATCTGTGGTAACATCAGGAGGATCCAGCATTAGTTCTCTGGTGACATCAGGAGGATCCAGCAGTTCCTGGTGACATCAGGGGATCCAGCATCTGTGGTAACATCAGGAGAATCCAGCAGTTCTAGTGACATCAGGAGGATCCAGCATTTCAGTGGTCACATCATAGGATCAGGCAGTTCTGTGGTGGTACGTAGGAGGATCCAGCAGTTCCAGGTGACATCAGGAGGATCCAGCAGTTCTGTAGTGGCTTCAGGCCAGGATCCAGCAGTTCTGTGGATGACATCAGGAGATCCAGCAGTTCTCTGGAGACATCAGGAGGATCCAGCAGTTCGTAGTGCATCAGGAGGATCCAGCAGTTCTATGGTGACAACAGGAGGATTCCATCAGCAGTTCTCTGGTGACAATCAGGAGATCCAGCATTCTCTGTGACATCCAGGAGGATCTAGAAGGAAACAAGGATTCTATCATCAGTGTGATGGGGACCGTCATACAATACGTTATCATAATCCAGTATCAGCAGCAGCTCTACTAGCACCAAAAAACAGTCACGAAAACATGGGAATTTTTGAAAACATTTTGCTACTTTAGATACCTTAAAATCGAGGGTCTTAGGCACATTTTGATCAAAACTGTATAAGACCACCTGCCAACGTCAAGGGCGACCTCAATAGCTTGTAGCTGGAATCTCCTCGTCTCTGAAACTGTGTAGTTCTGAACAGCAGCAAGAAAGTACATTATCAGAGTAGTGTTCCACATCTGTATTGAGGATCGCTCAACAGGACATCGGTAGGTTTTTATAAAAAATGTGCACGCAAGCACTACATAGTTTTTCATGTATTCTAAAATACAGAAATTCAATGTTCTCCTTTTGACTGTTTATTTCCTGTTTTTTTAATTATATAACGTGTTTTTTAGTGTTGTGTCCGTGTGTTTTTTATCCATTTTTTTTTTTTTTTTTTTTTTTTTTTTTATTTCCATTGTTATTAAGAGAGGTGTTTTGACAGACGCCTCTATATGAATAGTACTGTACTGGGTCTTGGTGTCAGATTTGGGGCGATAAAGAAAAACAGAAGCTGGCTGACACCATGCCACAGCTCTAAAGAGACATCTGTCAGTCACTTCTATTACTAACACTGGAATAATAGTGGTAAACAATACTTGAAACAACACAAAACACTTTAATTTAAGTAATCACTTGTTGATTATTTTATTAAAGAAATGGACCCAACACTCGTCCAACATAATCCAGTTGGGAAACGTGTAAAATGCAGAAATTTGGCTGATGGCTATTTATAATGTCTAGGGCAGCATGAATACTAAATATGCCCCTATAGATAGGTAGTCCCCTAAATTAGGTGCTTCAGGCAGGTGGGTAGGCAAGCAAGGCCCCAGTTAGGTAGGCAGGCAAGCCAAAGGTAATAAGGTAAACAGACAAGGGCCCCAGTGTATGTAGAGTAACCTAGGAGATAGGTAGGCCCCAAGCAGCTTGGTGGGTAGGCCTAAGGTAGGTAGGTAGACCTTAGGTAAGTAGGCCCCCAGGTATGTAGATTTGAAGGTAGGCAGTAGATAGACCCCAGGTAGGCAGCAGTTAAGCCCCAGATAAGTAGATAACAGTTAGGACCGAGATATTTAGTAATAAGATTGCCCAAGGCCAGGTAGCCGGTAGGTATGGCTAGGATAGTGTTAGCGCTAAATAGGTAGGAAGCCTACAGGTAGTAGACTTGCCCTAGGTAGGCAGTAGCTTGCCCTTAAATATTTAGGTAGGCAGTAGTTAGGACCATAGTAGGTAGATTGCCTCCAGTTAGGTATATTGCCCCCAGGTAGGCATGCAGGCAGTAGATTAGCTCCAGGCAGGTCAGACCTCATTAGATAAAATACAAAAAACAAAAAATACTCACCTCTTCTCGTTCTCCGATGTGTGGCCGTCAGGGCAGATGGGGCTTCTTCTAGTGAAGCCAAGTACAGGCAGTGCGATGATATGATGTCATCACACCGCCTGCATGATGACGTGTGGATATCCCCTGGTACGTCTAAGGCCTAGGGCCTTAGACTTATTAGGTAGAATTGAGGAGCAGGTGCCGGTGGCGCTTTGCTTCTCTAAGGGCAGCGCAGACATGTCCCTGAGCGCCTGGGAGAGAGCCTGGGCGTTCTGTCGCATGATGTGCAGGCCGGACCCTTGTGGCGGCGGGCCCCGCAGTGTTGGGCCTCAGTATGTCCATTAGAAGTTTACGTTCTGCTGTAATTATTCAGTCTATTTGCAGTAAGTCAGCAGAATAAGTATTGTGGATAACAAAGACTAAGGGCGACATATATGAATGGGTTGCTCCAGAAAAAAGCTGTCGTAGCCCTGTTCTACAGATGTATGAACAGTCGCACTACAAACTTTGGTGTGATAAGTGCAGGAGCAACACTTTTTAATGCGCTAAAGATTAGGGACGTTCTGGAGGCGTTGCACCACATTCGCAGAAGTAGACACATTTATGAAACTTGGACGCCAAACCTCAGCACAGAACCAGGGTAAAGAGGTGGTGCTGACAGACTTGTGGTATTGTGCTCTACACTGCCCTGTATATATGGTACCTGGGCCCCCCCAGAAGAACATCCCAGACCCAGGGGTAAAGGTGGTGCCTGAGCCAAGACTTGTGGGTATGCCCTAAACACACTGCCCTGTATGTATCACCTGCAGAAGAACACCCAGAACCAGGGAAAAGTGGTGCCTGAGCCAGACTTGAGGTATTGGGCTCTACACTGCCCTGTATGTATGACCTGCAGAAGAAAACAGACCAGGGTAAAGGTGGTGCCTGATCCAGACTTGTGAGTATTATGGAGTCTCACACTACTGCCCCAAGTATGTATGACCTGCAGAGCACAGACCAGTGGTAAAGGTGGAGCTAGCCAACTTGTGGTATTAGCTCTACATGCCCTAGTATGTATGACCTGCAGAAGACAGCCAGACCAGGGTAAAGATGGTGCCTGAGACCAGACTTGTGTATTGCTCTACACCCTGCCCTGTATGTAGGACCAGCAAAGAACAACCAGGGTAAAGGTGGTAGCCTGAGCCAGACTTGTGGTATTGGCTCCTAACATCTGACCATATGATGAGCCTACAGAAGAACAGCCAGACCAGGGTAAAGTGGTTCCTGAGCCAGACTTGTTGTATTCTTGGCTCAACACTGCCCTGTATTTAAAGACCTGCAGAAGAACAGCTCAGACCAGGGTAAGTGGTTGCCTTAGGCAGACTTGTGTATTGCTCTACAACTCCCCTCTATGTATGACCTACAGCACAACAGCCAGACCAGGGTAAAGGTGGTGCCTGAGCCAGACTTGTGTTATTGGCTCTACACTGCCCTGTATGTATGACCTGCAGAAGAACAGACCAGGGTAAAGGTGGGCCTGAGCCAGACTTGTGTGTATTGGCCCGACAAATGCCCTGTATGTATGACCTGCAGAAGAACAGACCAGGGTAAAGGTGGTGCCTGAGCCAGACTTGTGGTATTGGCTCTACACTGCCCTGTATGTATGACCTGCAGAAGAACAACCAGGGTAAAGGTGGTGCCTGAGCCAGACTTGTGGTATTGCTCTACACTGCCCTGTATGTATGACCTGCAGAAGAACAGACCAGGGTAAAGGTGGTGGGCCTGAGCCAGACTTGTGGTATTGGCTCTACACTGCCCTGTATGTATGACCTGCAGAAGAAAAGCCAGACCAGGTAAAGGTGGTGCCTGAGCCAGATTTGTGGTATTGGCTCTACACTGCCCTGTATGTTTGACTGCAGGAGAAGCAGACGGGTAAAGGTGGTGCCTGAGCCAAGACTTGTTTGGTATTGCCTATACACTGCCCTGTATGTATAACCTGCAGAAGAAACAGACCAGGTATAAGTGGTTCCTGAGCCAGACTTGTGGTATGACTTCTAAACTGCCTGTATATAGGACCTGCAGAAGAACAGCCCAGGATAAAGGTGGTGGCCTGAGCCGACTTGTGGTATAGGCTCTACACTGCCCTGTATCAGTATGGTCCTGTAGAAGAACAGAAAGGGTAAAGGTGGTGGTGCCTGATCCAGACTTGTGGTATTGGCTCACATGCTGTATGTATGACCGGCAGTAAGAACAGACCGGATAAAAGGTGGTGCCGTGCCAGACTTGTGGTATTAGGCTCTACACTGCCCTGTATGTGTGACCTGAAGAAGAACAGACCAGGGTAAATGAGGTGCCTGAGCCTGACTTTGTGGTATTGGCTCTACATGCCCTTATGGTATGACCTGCAGAGAACAGACCTGAGGTAAAGGTGGTTGCTGAGCAGACGTGTGGTATTGGCTTACCACTGCCCTGAAAGTATGAGCTGAAGAAGAACAGCCGACCAGGGTAAAGCTGGTGCCTGAGCCTGAGCTTGTGTTTTGTCTCTACATGCCCTGTATGTATGACCTGCAGAGGAACAGACCAGGGTAAAAGTGGTGCCTGAGCCCAGGACTTGTGGTATTGGCTGTACACTGCCCTGTATGTATGACTGAAGGAAAGAAAAACAGACCAGGGTAAGAGGTGCCTGAGCCAGACTTGTGTTGGCTGTACACTGCTGTATGTATGACATGCAGGTGGAACAGACCAGGGTAATGTGGTGCCTGAGCCAGACTTGTGGTATTGTCTCTACACTGCCCTGTATGTATGACCTGCAGAGGAACAGGACCAGGGTAAAGGTGATGTGATGCTGAGCCAGACTTGTGGTATTGGCTCAACTCTGCCTGTATGTATGACTGCAGAGGAACAGACAGGGTAAAGGTGATGCCTGAGCAGACTTGTGGTATTGGCTGTACACTGCCCTGTATGTATGACCTGCAGTGGACATGTGGAAATAAAGTCACTCGTTTTCTTTTGAAACCTCATTACCTCATTAGATAGATAGATAGATAGATAGATAGATAGATAGATAGATAGATAGATAGATAGATAGATAGATAGATAACTTAAAACAAAAAACCGGACTACGGCGCACGTACTGTTAAAACAGGAGTTGCCAGAGAGTAGAGTGTTTTAAACTACAACTCATAAACTGCAGGGTAATTCAATCATTCCACAATACTTTAATTTCATGTACAAAGTTTCTTCTGTCTAACTGTGTAAATTATTTATTCCTATTTCAGATCCTTTCAAATGAACATTGTCAGCACGACTAAAAGGTGTTGGCTACACAGTTGTTACAATACAGCACCCAATATTGTCAACTTAGTGTCTGTTTAGCCTGTCCGGATGACGGCATTGCCAACACTCTATTTCAATCTTTGCACTAGATCGAAAGAGGACAGGTGATTGCATTTACACTGATCCTAGTATTTCTCTCAGTCCTCTTCCGCTCATCAGTACGAGCTCCGAGTGATTGACAGAATTTCTATCCATCCACTATGCCTGTTTTTTTGTGGTTTTTTTTGCTTTGTTACAAGATAAGTTAGGGTTATTTATTTTTCACCGCCAGTTCTCTGTGATGACGCTCCTATATATTCTTGTTACAACTTTTTGTTCTGTACCCCGGGAAACGGGGGTTTTCCCACGTGAAACGCCGGGGTCTTCTAGTCTTTTTGTTTGAGACTTCCCGTCTTTTTTAATAATTTATGGTTGTAGTTTAACACTCTATTCTGGACTTGTTTTAACGTCGTGCCCCGTATCCGGTTTTTTTTTTTAAACTTATTTAACGCACCTTATCCATACACGTGGCCCCAGGACGCCAGGGGGGCAGTCTATCCCAAAACTTCACTTTGGGCCCTCATTAAGTGTTTCGAGAGTTGTGCCTCGGACTATATAGCACAATCATAGAGGTGAAAATTTGCCCTTTTATACAATAATAATTTTAAGTACTTTACTATTGTGCGCCCGCTTTCTTTTTTTCTTTTAATTAAAAATAGATAGGAAAAAGGAAAAAGGGGAAAGTTCCCCCTTGTTTTTTATGTTGTCTGAGTTTAGTTTTTCTTTAAGAGAAAATTCCCCCGAAAATAATTCTGGTTTTTACTTGCAGAAAATTAGAATATCTGAGGGCTCAGGTAATGAATTAAATTTGGAGTAAAAAACAGATGTAGAAGAGGAGTTTTTTTTTCATGGGCTTTCGGCCCAAAACCCCGTTTTTTCACATCATCATTTATGATATTTTGACAGCACATTCGGGAAAAATAAAGGTTTGGGGTCGGGGAGGAAGAGGGTGGAGGCCCCCGGATCGGTGACTGTGTACGGCGATGAGCGAAGGTGCCGAAAGTCCCAAAAAAAAAAACCCCCCCAAAAACCGGGACATACCCGTGCAGTAAAGAGGTTGGC